>VYZS01068535.1:0-20252 GCA_013400695.1 Neodrepanis coruscans | reverse complement strand
TTTTTTTTTTTGGCTTTGCTTTGGTTTTGGTTTTAGTTTTAAAAGGGAACTCACTGAAACCCTACCGGCACGGGCTTTGTAAGAAACAAACCAACAAAAAAAAAAAAGAGAAGGAAGGTTTCATTTCAGTGTGTCTTTTCCTGCTCACAGCCAGGTAGGAGCAGCTCAGCAGTATGCAGCCGGCGTGCAGAAGCCCCTGTAGATGATAGGCTGGGAAGGACCTTACCATGTGTCTGCAGAAGGCTGGCAAATCAGAGGCACCGTGGGTCCATAAGAGCCGCTGCCTAGCAACCACATCCCGAGCCGGAGTTGACAGAATGAGACGCAATGCTGTCATGAAGACAGTCAATTTGTGGGCTTCAAAAAAGGTCCTGCGCCTTCATCTCACAATTAAAACCTCTCCTTGTGCAATTACGCGTCTCTGCTCTTGCCCACTCTGGAATTTTTTTAATTTTTTTTTTTTTTTTTTTTTTAATCCTTCAGAAGCAGGAAGAAGCTTTTGCTGCCCCCGGGGGTATTTCAGATGCTTCAAAAATCACAGCTAGCCAAGAAGCTGTCTACACTCTCAATATGCTCCATTTCAAAATATGAGTCCTTCCCTCCCAAACACTTTTTTTTTTCTTAATTTCTCCTTTTATGTTTTCTCTTCCAAGATGTTGTTGATTACAAGTCAGATAGAATTTAAAAACAATAAAAGAAGCCCAGAAAGGAAGTTGCCTTCCTTCCAGCCAAACTGCAAAAAGTCACAGATTGAATAATTATTGCTCATAAAATTAAAAAAAAAAACAACATGGAAATTCTCAGCCTGTGGGCAGTGCTGAGTATTAGAGGTTTATGTTGTTTTAAAGTAAAAAAAATTCAATTCCTTATGGAGTCAGTTTCCAAAAGGTCAGATGTAAAATATCTCACACTAACAAAAATTTTCTAGACAGTGCTACCAACCAACAATCACTCCTTGAATTAAGATATTCCAAAAGAGCCAACATGGCCTGGCTTGAGGTGGTTTTAGTTATTCCTCTAAAGCTAAAGCAGTCAATCTGCTTGTGTTCAGAGAGGAAATCACAGGATTGAATCTTGTCAAATCAAAGCACTTAAAATTTAGTTTTGTGAGAAAACACCAAGGCGGGTGTAAGTGTGAACATGCAACTCTTCCTTTCCCTCGTTTTTCCCCATTTCCCCCCTGTTTTCTTGAAACTCCTCTAAACACAATTTCCACTCCCATAAAGGTGCCTTTAATGAAAGAGCCACATATGGATGATTAATAAAAACCTACAAAACCTTTGGAAAACAAACCACTTTTTTTTCCCTTTCCATCCACAACCCAGCCATGCCTTGATTTCTGCTGTTAATCTCCCGGGCCTGCTTTTGTCCAAGCGCAGCAGCTCCCGAGCGGCTCAGGAGGCTGCGGGAGGGATCTTCCGCCATCCAGCACTCCCCTGGTTGCCAGAGTCTGGCACAATGCCTTTGCATTGACCTCTACAGCTTCCTCTTCCAATGTACACCGCAGTCACATGGGCCCAGCACAGCTCCATGCCACAGCTACGCTCACACACCGCTCGGCTCCAGCCTCTCAGCCCGTGCCATCTCATCACCAGCAGCTGCTAATGCTGGGAACGGCTCAACTTTTTGGGGTTTTCCACAAGAACAATGAGAAAATTAAAAAAAAAAAAAAAAAGGGGGAAGGGGGGGGGGTGTGGGGAAGCCATAACACAGCATCCATGTTGAAAGAAATCTAGGAACTACAGCCCACTGTGTGCTGTGGTCGCAGAGCTCTGGGCCAGGGCAGGTACGGTGGTTACAGGAACACAATCCCACGTCGGGCACGGGACACAACCTGACCAGAGTTACACCCTGACGCAAAAGATGCCTCCAACTTTAATATTTTCACAACTGCTTCCACATCCAATCCCTGCACACTCCACTTTATCTCCCTGCACAGCCTCAGTCTGGGTTTTAAAACATGCAGCTGCTTGTAATCTGTTGTGGGGGAGCGTCTCTTCCCCACTGAAGAGTTTGGTTTATGCTCTCCACAAGCCTGAAATTGTTTGAGTTAATGTATTATTATTTTGGAGGAAGGATTTGTGGTGTGGGGAAATGGGGAACTTCCCGCCCCCCACCAAAAAAAAAAACCCAAACAACCAAACAAACATCTGGGGAAATTTGTTAGAGAAATGATGTGAAGAAATATGGAGTAACCTGCAAACTCACAGGGAAGAACAAACACAGATAGATCCTAAAAAAAAAAAAAAAAAAAAAAAAAAAAAAAAAAAAAAAAAAAAAAAAAAAAAAAAAAAAAAAAAAAAAAAAAAAAAAAAAAAAAAAAAAAAAAAAAAAAAAAAAAAAAAAAAAAAAAAAAAAAAAAAAAAAAAAAAAAAAAAAAAAAAAAAAAAAAAAAAAAAAAAAAAAAAAAAAAAAAAAAAAAAAAAAAAAAAAAAAAAAAAAAAAAAAAAAAAAAAAAAAAAAAAAAAAAAAAAAAAAAAAAAAAAAAAAAAAAAAAAAAAAAAAAAAAAAAAAAAAAAAAAAAAAAAAAAAAAAAAAAAAAAAAAAAAAAAAAAAAAAAAAAAAAAAAAAAAAAAAAAAAAAAAAAAAAAAAAAAAAAAAAAAAAAAAAAAAAAAAAAAAAAAAAAAAAAAAAAAAAAAAAAAAAAAAAAAAAAAAAAAAAAAAAAAAAAAAAAAAAAAAAAAAAAAAAAAAAAAAAAAAAAAAAAAAAAAAAAAAAAAAAAAAAAAAAAAAAAAAAAAAAAAAAAAAAAAAAAAAAAAAAAAAAAAAAAAAAAAAAAAAAAAAAAAAAAAAAAAAAAAAAAAAAAAGAGAGGGAGGGAGATGGTACAAATGAAGCTAAACCACTAAGCAAACACAGCGAGCTGGGAACACAGAAACAACACAGCCACCGCTCCATAAACCAGCGCAGAGACCACACTCCCAGGCAAACCCACAATGCACTCGCCACGCATCGCTACAAACCCGCAAGCAAACAGAGAAACAAAGACAGCGAGAGCCGCGCCGGGATGCGAAGGCACGGCCGGGCAGGGCGGGCAGCGATCATGCACATGGGCTCGGGGAGACGCGAGCGGACGCAGAGGCAGCAGCATTACCCTGAGCTCAGCTCCTTCTCTCCCGCAATAGGCACCGCGCACCATACGGCTCTATTCCCTCTGGCATTGCGAGGGCTCCCCTGCCACTGAGCTCAGCCCATAAACCACTCCCAAACCCCAGCAGAGGCTTCTGTTTTTTGTTCGGGCCAATGAGAAAAGTATAGCTCACTCTTCCTTCCTCCCAGGAGCAGCGCCGGCTGGTTGAAATCCCTGAGCCTGAAACCGAATACCACAGACCCATGAGCCAACTGCAAGTGCCAGCGCGGGGAAAGGCGCGGGCCTGGCTCCTCATCCCCGGCCCGCAGAGACGCTCCGGGGTGTGGGAGGAGGGCGGCCCCCGGCAGCATCCCGGCACCGCGGGGCCCCTTCTGCCGGGCCCGGCAGCGGGAGCTGCGAGGAGACAGCAGGAACAAAAGCTACCTCGGGGCGCCTCGGCTCGCACCGACAGCGCTCCCACACTGGGGCCCTGCAGCTGGAAGCCACAAATTGCGCCGCAAGACAAAAGAAACCATTGTCACCCGGGAGGCACCGGCCCGGCCCCCACCCCGCCTCACCGGGGAGCCACCGGCCCCGCCGCCGCAGGAGGGCCCGGCTGCTCCCGCCAGGATGTGCCCCAGCATCTCCTCGGGGACGGACACGGCTTCTCCTGTGGGATGTGCACCAACTGCCTCGGCGGGGATAAGCCCCAGCATCTCCTCAAGGATGAGCCCCAGCATCACCTCGGGGATGAACCCGGCTTCTCCTCAGGAATGAGCCCCGACTGCCCCCGCGGGGATGAGCCCCCGCATCTCCGTCAGGGCTTCTCTCGGAGGCCCCCACGCACCCACCCGCGGCCGCCGGGCCGGCTCTGCCCGTGGGATGTCACCCTGTGCCCGGCCGGGACTGACCACCGCCCCCGGTCCCCTGGTGGGGAGCGGTGCCCACCGCCCCCAGCCCCGGGGAACACCAACCCAACAGTCCCACAGCGCCATCGCCACACCCCGTGTGCGCACCGGGCACTTCAAACGCACAAGAAAGCCCCGGCTCCTGCCCCGAGGGGGTTACGGTGCCACTCAGTCACACAGGAACAACACCCGAGATAAGAGAAGGCTCGTTTTCTGCCAGGCATCGGAGAGCTCGTGAAGCGATTGCAAATCACACTCACAGACCACACTGGGACCCAAGTATGTGATAACACTTCGCTGTCACACCTTCGGCCGGTCCCAGCCCAGACAGAACTCCAAGAGTGCGCTGGGTGGGCTCACAGGGACAGATTTGGGCACTAACACTGCCTCTAAATGGTCAGCAGGGCTGTGCCAGGCTGCCACAGACCATGTGTTAGTGAGAGCTGGAAGGTTATCTCTGAACTGCAAGAATGAAAAGGCCTCCTTTTTTATTATTATTAGAAATTTAAATTTCTGAGGAGGCACCCACCAGCGCGGGGAAATGAACCAAGCTGCCAATTCACAGCGAGCCAGGCCCGTCTGCCCCTGGAGCAGGATTTTGGTGTCTGTGAGCACAATTTGTTTCTCCATCCTGTGACGGGGCCGTTCAGCTCCAGGGTGGCCACAAACTGTTTTAAAAGCTGGTGCTTATTTGAGTAACATGTGATGCTGCAAGTCCTCCAAGGTCTACACAAAGGAGGATTTGAGGCTAATGCACTGCCATGAAGACATCCCACTTTATTTACTTTGCAAGCTTGGAAAGTCTTAATGAGAACTCGCACTTATTGCTCTAATTTCTTGTAATGAATTGTACTTACAGAGGTTTTGTATCAAAAGCAATTCACAATTGACATACAAAGTGAACACAAGTCTCTCAGAGGCATAAACCAGTGCCAGGTGGAGTTGTGGAACCTGTGAGCTCCCTGGACTCAAAGGGCAATCGCTGTCTCCAGAGGCACACCCTGAGCTCCTAATTAGACCACAGCTCAGCAGAGCATTTTAGCATCTGTTTAAATCCATCCCTACTTAGTAAAGGAATGAATAGAAAGGAATGGATGGCTGAGTAACAGCCTGGGAGAGGGAAAATAGGGCTGAGGACTTGCTAACAGAGCAGCATCCCTTTGTGAACAGGTAGATGTTTCACACAAAATACCCCATCCTTAATTATAGCAGTGCTTAGATATTTCAAGTAATAATATGAATTTTGAAGGCAAAAAGGGTGTTACAGTGACTAAAGCTTTCATTTTCATTCATTTCATAGCACAAACATCAAGTTCTTAGAAGTGCCTGTTACTATTTTTACAGCCATCAAGTCCTGCACCACAGCTATTTCACTGCCACTCTATTGCAATAATAATCTTGCAAGGCTACAAAACACAAAACCTAATAAAGAGAATAATAATTTCAGCAGGGCTATTCCTTTTGATAAATGAGAAATCAAATTAGTACTTTTTTTTTTGGTTGGTTGGTTTGGGTTCAGCTGTATCCAGATGGCTTCAGCCCTGGGTGAATTTAGACAGAAAACTAAATCTGAGCTTGTTTTGAGCTACCTGAAAGTGGTTATGGTGACATAACAAGCTTCTGCACCTAAAAGCTGATGTTACAACAGCACTGCCTTTTCCTGCTGCCCCAGTCCTGGTTACAGAGCCTGTTCCTCCTCTCATCCAAGGTCCCATGTCTGCAAGGCTCTGTTCAGCAACTTGCACCCCAGAATGTGAAAGGGGAGGTATGAACAGGCTTCCTGGGCAGCAGTGAGCTGCTGACTCTGCTCACCCTGGTGTAGTGATCCCACTACTAAGATTTTTCACACTTCTGCATTGCCCTTGAGTTGGCATAAACATCTATGCAGCCCTGTGGTGGTTTGAGTGGCCTGAAAATGAAGCAATTTTTGTTTATTTCTGAGTCAGTTTTCAGCCAGAGCAGTCCCCAGTCCAGTTTGCTCTGCAGCTGCACAATGACACGTTCTAGAAACGAGGATGGGACAATGTGGACACAGGACTGTTATTTCAGGGACAATTCCAGCTTATACCACTTTGAAGTTTGCCACACTCCCACCTCAGCAAGCCATCCCCTTCATTTCTCATATTGGCTTACTGCTTACGAGGGAGAACTTGGAAACTTTCACATATTTTTGACACAAACCATTCCCCCACTTCATTCAGTCCTCTAAGGCTCCTGTGAGGTAAGCAGTCATTTACCTACAGACAGAAAAATAACCTCATCACCCAGATTTCTAAAAAGTTGCTGGTGCAGGTCCAAGTGAAAGGCAGGGCAGTCTCCAGCACTCAGAGGGCTCCTGGTAAGCGGAGCAGTGGAGCAGATGGAGTGTTCTCTAACTTCACTCCCAGCACGGAACTCGCCGTGCAGGAGCCAAGACAGACATTTGTGTCTGGGAGTGCCATCTGTGTCTGGAGTGCTTTGTGTTTGTAGGGAACACGTTAATGGTGGGGATGGCACACTGCAAACTCCCAGCATTGTGGGAATGCTGAGGATGGGAATGAAATGAGACGATCCCGTTCCTGAGTAAAAACATTAATGAAGTGTGTGAATGTTGATGATTCGCAGAAAAGAATGGGCAGCATGAGATAAGGGATGGCAGTGACATTTAGCTCCTCAGCTCAACATGATCTCCTTAAAATGGGTTTATATTCTTTAGGTACCCACAGGAATAGGTGGGACAGTATCTCTACAGGAAAGGGTCAGTCTGAATTCCCAACAAGGGAGAAAGCCAATCTTTTGAAGAGTTCGTGTTTTAACTGGACAAGTTCATGGAAGAGAAATCTCTTGAGAGTCACCAAGCAAACAGAATCCACTTCCACCTGCCTGATCTGCAGACAGTGGAAGTTCAGATGATTTTAGGGGGTGGCATCATTTTATGCTCACACTGTTCTTGCACTCCTCCCAGGGCATCAATGCCAGCACATGTTACTGAGAGCCACAGATCTTTGTGCTGATGTGGTACAGCTTCTCCTGTACTCCCAGACTATCACTGCTTGTTACTGGTTTTATCTTTGTGGCTTCTTTTGCCTGATGAGGGCTTTGTGCCAAGGATGCTGTAAATCAGCTTCCTCTAGTCTTTATGGAGATGATGCTCTCTAGCAACATCCTCATCACTCCAGCTGCATCACCCTCGCCGTGAACACTCATGCCTGGTAACTGCATTTCCCACATCAAACTCTATTGTCACATTTAAAGAGCTCACAATCTTTCACTGTTTAGTTTCCCTGTACCTATCACATCTACTAGTTTATCAAGCTGTCAACCTCCACCTTCCCTTTGCCAGTGACAGCAACCTCAATGGCTGTGTCTGCTTCTTCATCAGGCATCTCCCTCCTCTCTCCCAGGCCACCCTCCACACACGGGAAAAACTCCATGGCAAAATCTGTTGAATTGCTACATCTCTAAAATCTTTTTGAAACCTACCATCTGGCATTTCATGATGCAAGCAGTGAACTGCAAGCACATACTCTGCTTTTTCTGCTAAATTCTGTTAGTCATGTTGCTACCTTCTCCTTTAAGCCACTTCTGCCTTGCTTTGTTTACTTGCTGCATCTTTTTCAGCATCTGGAGTGTGCCTGCTCTAGGAAAGGGAATTTTTCTTTGCTTCTTACCTTGTACAATCCATGAGTCCTGAAGCCCTGAATCATGATTCAGTTTTTTAGTTCTAACAGGTTATAAATAAAGTTATTTAGCTGACTACCACTCTGCCACTGGGTTATTGTGTGACCTCAGGCAAGTCACTTAGGACTTGCACATGTAAAATGTGTCACTCCTATCAGTTATCCTAACAGGCAGTTTGGTTCTTTGGAAACTATGGAGTATCTTTAGCTTCCACTGAAATCAATGGTGCTGAGTGTATTGTAGGAACAGACTTCCTTCCCCATGATGCCTGTCACAGAGGCTCTTCTGTTATGGAGACCTTTACCTTCCAAAATGTTTATTTTCACAGAACAAGAGTAAATGCTGCATATCACTTTCTGGCTTCACACTCCTTTGTATCTGTACCAATGTATTTTACAGTTTGGAAAGAGTTCTGAGCCATGTGCAGAACACCAGAGGTCAGTTCAACAGCAGAGCCTGGGATGCTGCCAGCATTGGCTGTGGCCAATAGAAAATGCCTCTAAAACAGAAACAGCAGTGAAGTGCTTCCAGGATTAGCTGGTGTTCATCAGGTTATTACCTCATCAACAGGAACCCTTATCTCAGCTGCACTAATTCCTGTGAAACTTACAGTGCACATTTTGAGGTCCCCAAATAGTTCCTTTGTCCAATCATCAAGAAAAAAGTTTCAAGAAAGACATTCAAACAGAAGAAACAATGAAGTGAACCTATGCTTGCCCAAAAACTAGAGTTGAGATAGGCAGAAACAGGACACACTGCTCTTTTCATTTCACAAAACATCTCTCAGCCATTAGTAGTTTAGAACCCTGGAAGGATCTGAGCCCAGCCTACAGCAGGACTCTGACTACACTGTGTGACACATCTGCACCTGTGGAGTGATTTCTTTGGGCAGCACTTTGGGAGAATTTACTATTTAAGGTCATTCTGCCACTTTCAAAACAGAGTTGCTCAAAACAGGGAAAAAAATGCACTTTTCAAAGAAATTTAGTTAAAGACTGTATTCAGCAAACTGTTAAAGGATTTAAGGCAGTCAAGAGCAAAGCTTTTAAAATACTTAAATAGACTTACTTTTTCACTTTAGGGTATTTCATCTCTGAAATAGCATTGGTAGCATCTGTCTGTCTCTCCTTCAAATGCTGTGGCCACATATTATCCACCCAGTCCACTAAGTCCACCTGAAAGCCCAAGAAAATCAACTGTTACTGAACATTTAGTAGGACACACTCCTGCTGGCCATTAAAATGTCTGAACATTAAAATGCAAACATAAAAGAGATTATACTATTCCAATATGTTATAATTCAAGGAATATTAACACCATTGTTCTGGCCAAATTCTGTTTTGATTAATTAATTATATGATCTGCTACTGTGCACTTCCTTCATTGTTCTGCTGGGATATAAAATTGACCAGAGGTTTTGTTCAAAAGCCAGGCTTTTAGGAATTGTGGGCAGGAGGAAAACAATGAAGCCAAGCAACTGGAAACACACTACAAGGTGAGGAAGAGATGGAAACTGAAGGTTGCTCAGGGACATGGAAGCACAGCTCCTGCACTGGGTGGGAGCAGGAACCACAGTGTGTCTGTCAGAGCCACAGCAAGGACAAGCCCATGACTCATCCTCTGCTGTGTTTTGTGATGGAGCCTGTGCCACATGTCCATGACACTCCCTCCTGGTTATGCAAGTGGATCACATGTGCCAGGTTTCAAAACAGGAGAGCACACCAGGCACCTTGGGAAGGCCCTGGCTGTAGTGCTGTGCTCAGCCACAGCCAAAGCTCCTCCTGTGGCACTGAACCTCCATTCAGGGGTCCATGAGGACTCAAGGCCTGTCCCAGGCCTTGGTGACAGAGCTGCTCTCTGACTCAGTGCAGCAAGAAGAGAGAATTGCAGTTCAATCCTGGTTAGCCCCCATTTAGCCTTTTGACTTCTAATCCTGTTTGAAGGCCTGCAAAAAAATTTTATTTGTATGAGTCAACTCAACTGTTTGTATTCCCTGAGGATTTTCAGAACAGGGCAATTAACACATGTAATTCCTGCACACTGGGGCTGAGCCCTATCTCTCCATCTGCACCAGGTACTGATCATAACACAACTCTGAGAACTTTGAGAAGCAGCAAAGAAGATTATGCAGCCACTAGAAACAGGACTGATTCCATGATTATCACAATTATCCATGAAAACAAAACTGGTGATTAGTGCCCTGATTCTGAAATATTTCCCACATCCTGATATTGCAACCCAGAGTTTACACAACAGGGAATGTGAATCAAGTATTTCTTGTGGGCTAAAAGAGCTCTACAAAATTCCAGAGAACCACTTAGACAAACAGAGCATTCAACTAGGGGCTGACTTGATGTACTGGACTTCCCCAACACCCTCTCTTCTACTCCCATGGGAATGCAAATCTCCCTTTCAGTGAGATCTAAATATTCCTGGGTTTATAAACCATTGTGCACTCAGGCCATTTTAAAGAGCTATGAAATATGCATTTAACATGTGATAACAGGTACCCAACTGCATTTGTCATTTTCTAAGCACCCAGGAAATCTGCACAGATGTTTTAAAAGCTCACTGAGCATGAGGTGTTTGGGAAAACCAGAAGCAGTTGGAAGCACCAGAAACTCCCCAGAGTACTTTCAAATTGCTGAGTGTCTGAACGACAGTAAAAATCTGAATAAACTTCCAAATATGTGTTTAATATTCCATTTGTGATCTGTGTGTAACAGAACACAAAAGCCTAGTTAAGAATTACTCCAACAAATCAGCAATTAGAGCTGCCATCTATTTGTGATCTGTTCAGGCAGAAGTGTGGAGTTTATATTGTCTGCAAAGACAAGAGATGTCCCCAGTGGAAAAAAATTGCTGCTATAGTTATGAAAAGACTTAAAATCGGGAGAAAAGTGTCTGAAAACAAAATATCACAGAGCTATAGTTTTGCACCCAGCTGTGCCTGGAGCATCCAGTGCCACAAGCAGAATGGAGGGAATGAGCAGTACATTTGAGGGGTCTGGCCAGGACTGATGGCCAAACTCTCTGCTGAGTGTCCTAAGAGACATCTGAAACCCCCCAAAGCCATTTCCTCCATCCCTGTGTGTTACTGAGTTGAAGCTCTACCCCTCACCTACACTCACATGGCTACATTTCAGTGATAAATGAAATCATCTTTACTAATAAGGTCACAGTTTCACTGCCAGTGACTCCATTGGGAATGAAATCAGAAGAGCCTTCTACCTTTAAAAAATATCTACAAACCTACCCCCTTCCTCTCCTGCCAATTCTGACATAGCAGTGATTATGCTGATTTAATTATGTATACATTCCTACATTTAATGCTTGGGTTTTCAATGTTTTTCCTTTGGAGCCCACTGAACATTTTTCAGTTAATAGGAGGGTTCATATATAATGAATCCAAGCTTCCTGAGAGTTTAAGCTTCCTTAGCCAAGGAAAAACAATAGGTAGGTATTTAATTTTGGATGGAATCTCCCCTAAATAGCTTGAGAGAAACTGTGTATCTGTGCAAATTGCATGATTAACAGCTCATCAGGTACCTAATTCCTGTAAATTAAGTTCCACTGTCAAGGACACCAGCTTTCTGCTTGGCTGAAAATGAGATCCTGACACCAAAGGGCCAGGAGTTCCAGGCACTTCACATCACCTTGGTGATGAAATAAACCACTCCACAGTTATTTCTGGGAAGAAGCTGGAAATAAACCCCTTCACAGAGGGTCTCTTACCACGTTGGGGCGCTTGACAATGTTCTCCAGCTTCGTGTGGCTGAACTCCAGGCTGATGACATTGTAGAGCTTTTCCCTCTGGGCCTCTGGGGTCTCATAGTACCTCACAAACTGAGACATGCTCATCTCAACCCCCCTCTGAGTGTTCACATCCATCACATCCACGATCCGCCGGCTCCCTGCGAACACACGACAGTCTCAAACATCTGCCTTGGCTTGGTTTATAGATACAGAAATAAATAAATGTATGTATTTTATTTTATGTATATGTATAGTTTTCAATAGCACCAGTGTCAGCCTTCCATGGGTTCTGAGCAAGGAAAGGAGCTGGACTTTTTTCCCAGTGTGATGCTGAACAGATCACCTGGTGTCTCTCTGCTTCACAGAGATGGAGAGAGCAGTTTCCTCCTTTACATGAATTGACATGAGCAGAAATACACTAAAAACTAGGAAGAAGTGATATAATATGGTAGCAGGGGGCAGGCAAGACAAATAGCTCTCCAAATCATGCTGCAATTTTCTAACCATCCATATGTCTCCCAAGATGGTTTTACTCATGTACAAAAATTATCTATAAAGAGCAAACTGCCTTTCATCACCAGATACTGTAAATTGCTGAACACCTTATCCAGATTGCTGAATATTCCCAATTCCAGTCATCACCAGTGGAGATGAAAGGACTAAATGCCACAGAGGAGTGAGCCCCCACTTTGGATCTCTCAACAAAACCTACAGGACATACTTTCAAGCTCCTGGAGTGGCAGACATACAAGTCTCATTAGCACCAGAATGTTGAACAGCAGTTTTAGTCGAGCCTTCAGCTTTACACAGATTAATCCACAATCTTCTCTTCGGCCAACTGGAAGGTTTCACCTCTCCCAGCAATTTCATCATCCTAATTAGCAGTTCAACAGGAGCCCATGAGAGACATGTCTCATTTTCAGGAGAGGATTCCAGCAAACAAACTCGTAATGCTTCCAAAAAATCCCTCCAAAACTGTTTTCACCACCGAAAAAATAATTCCGAATAAACTGCATTAAAGCAAAATGGAGCCTGATATGCACCATCAGAGGGAATTATTAATAATTACAGCACCTGGCCTGTCGTGGGCTTGGGAGCAGTATTTCAGCAAGAGTGATGGCTTGGATTGCATCTCTCCATTACAAACATCCTTAGCCCCTGACAGCAGTGACAGTGACAGATGTGATAATGATCCTGCAAAGGAACTCCAGACCATAAAGCTTTGAAATCAAAAATAAAAATGTATACAGTGTAAATCTGGAATAGTCCCACTGGCCCATCAAACTCCTCAGTCCAAGGCCAGAGAACAGGATCCCATCCTGGGGCTGGGCTCGGGACTGCACTGAGTGTTGCCACCTTGAGGCAGGATGGGGAGACTTTAGTTATGTGTGGAAAAGCAGGAGAATCCTTACATTTGGTATTTGTGTGTTTGAAACAACATAGGTAAAATCTAGTTTGGGGCTGGGTTTTTTTTGGGGGGGGAGGGGGTTTCAATGGTTAACTTTAGGAGAATGGAAAAATTTAGGAAAATCTAAGAAAATGGTCTTTTTTCAACTCAACAGCAACTGGGGTGAAGTCCTGTTAAACAGCACCTGAATAAAAGCCATCCTGATCTCTGCTGCCAGAGCCTGGGGAACAAAGCAATGGCTACAGCCCAGAGGAGTTAAGGACACAGATACTGAAGGATGGTATTTGAAGGGCTGCGTGGCAGAGCCTGGGATCTGCCATGTTATAGTCCAGGTTTGATCTCATCTTTACAGGAAATGACCTTGTACAGACTCTCAATTATCCTTTCTGAAAGAAAAATCAGCAGATACCTGATGAATTAAGAGTATGAAGGCCCAGTTCAATAGCAGGTTTGTTAAATGTACATGATTATCAATTACAGGCAAGAAGAGCTTAAGATTTGAATTGATAGTCTCTTGACTTCCAAATTAAAGAGTAATTGGAGGCGATGTTTTTCTCTTAAGCCACAGCACTGTCAAACAAGCCCATACAAAATGATTCCTGGAGTACTGCTCACAAAATCTGAGATGTATAATTACAGGTTCACAGCCTGGTGTTCACTGCCCACTGCTGAGCAGCTCTGGCTCACTGCCACCTTTATCTCTTCTGTCCTGAAAGGATTCAGCTCTTTCTTCTGTCTCCTGTTCCTGGGACAAGGTGAAAAAATCTGATCCAGAAGGGTAACATAACAATGGAAAGAAGCCCACAGAGGCTCCAAAAAGCAGTGGCAGGCTGAGAGGTCTCAGGTCAGGCTGGATTTCTGAACAGCCTGAACATTTCACCATTTCTGCTAAGCAGCTCCTAGTACCATCTAACCCTGTCCTCTGAGAAGGGACCCCACTCCACCAGGCCTGGTGCAGCCCCCCAGGTCCCAGCAGAGCCCATCCTCTCCCCTGCCATGGATTTAGCATGGATTGTAGGAGCAGTGGGAGCAAAGCAAACATGAATATGGAGAAATGCACAGGAGGTGTGAATCAGAGCTGCAAATGACACCAGTGTTTTCTAGGCTGTGGTCTCTTCTGCTCAGCACCAGCAGGAAAAGGTGCAACTCCACCACAGCAGAGGAAAGAGGAAATGTCCTTTCTGTAAGAATGATTATCAAGCTTGTCCATTAAGAGGATAAAGCTACCTTGGGGAATTAATTTAACCCTTTGTGACTGAACTGAAATCTGTGCCCGAAGTACAATATAGCGTTGACAACCAGAAACCAACCCCAAATGCCAAGGGACCATCCTGCTGGTCCTTTCTAATCCTTATGCTTCTTAGTAGGAAAAAAATCCTTGGTTTATAAAGCAGGATTTTTGGCAGAGCCTCAGGAAATCTGCTAGCTTCACTAGTGGGTTAATTGTACCTAAAGACTGAGGCTTTGACTTGCATCCCAGTTAATCCCCCTGGAGCTCCCGGAGATGGAAAGCACATATTCTTCTGCTACCCACGGGAGACTATTATGATCTCCCCTGCTAACGGGGAGGGATGTGAATCCAAGCAGAAAGCCCCTGCTCCAGTGGAGCTATTCCCGACGTTCCCTGTATTTCAGAGCCAGGGCACGAACAACTTCAGAGACACATCGCGATCCCATCGCTCCCAGTGCCACCAGAGGGCACAGAAGAACAAAGGCAGAGGACACAAGCACAGAGCTCTTCCCACCCATCCTCACCCTCCTGCTCCACCAGGAAACCAGCATCCCCAAGGCATCCCCTCCCACTGTGCAGAGCTCCCTGCCTTTCCTCTGGCCCCTCTGGTCTCTGTCCCCCGGGATGTGCTACCCTGGAGAAACAGGAGCCTTCCCATCACTGGGATTACAGAATCTCCTCCTCATGGAGACATTAAACAATCAGTACCTGACATGTTCCTTCCCCTCTTTATCATGTGGTAAAAAGCTGCCAAATTGCAATAAGCCATTTTATGAGCTTTCTCCCCTCACCAAAAGGTGTGCAGAACATGTCCACAGGCAGAGCATGAGCCAGTGAAACCTCTCAAGCCTTAATGCTGCAGGACATTGGGCTGGAGAACTAGGACTGCTCAGGGCAAACGTTGTGTTTTAGTGCCATTATATAGAATCAATTAGTATCCTGACACCTACCCAGACTATAAACTGTCATTTTCAGTGATTCTTTCAGGCTTCACCCAGTGAAAACCACATCGGGAAAAAAATATCCTTATACAAAGAAACATTTTACTTTTAATTTTTATACAGTATCCAGTAGGATACAGGTGGTAACCTCTAGTATAAGAATACTCCATGGAGCTGAAAAGATAAAGCACACAAATAACAATTATAGAAAGAATATTAAAACAAGTTCTAAGAAAAGTGGGCAGGGATTTAACATCTATTTTAAGACCATTGATAGTTTCCTAAAGTGCCTCAACATGTAATATATTTAAATGTAACAATAAAATATAGAAAAATCGTATAAAAAATAAATAATTCCATGTTTAAAACATTGGGTTCTACACTCTCAAGAGCATCTTTGCATAGTAGGAATCCTACAGGAATGAAACGATTTTGTTAAGTGACCTGTTAATCTGGCAATGGCCGAGTTCTTTATTTTCCCCAAGACGAGCACAAAGGAGCCCTGATTGGATCAGTGCGATCCATTCTCCTTTTATTTTTAGGGAAGTGCCTCTGTTGCAACACCACAGCCCAACAAGAGAAGGCCGATTTAGTTTTTTATGGCCCCATTCACACAGTACAGTCAAGCCTTACGTTGTTGTGATGTGTCCCACCAGCAACATCGGTGGTGGGAGGAAGAGAGAGGAGGAGCAGGATGGCCTTGATTCCCCTGATATTTGGCAATTAGGGAATTCCCATTGCCAATTAACGTGTGCATTCCACCAGCAACCCCGCAGCCCCCCTTTGGTCTGGAATGGTGTTTGAAGGGATCAGAGGGTTGGCAACACCACCCCCCCCACACATCTCCACACTTTAATGAGGACCTCTGAAGAAATATCTGTAATCTGGGATTACATCAGAGCTCCAGAACATGCTGATATTAATATGTTATTTTAGGTGAAAGCACTAAGCTTGAAGATAATTTTGGACTAAGGTAAATTATGACACTGAAGCATAAAAACTACAATAAAACATTTAGTATTTTGGGTGCTATTTCTCCAGAAAAAGACAGTTTAGATGAGCTAAGGCAGAAATGGTTATTGCAGAAGAACAGTGTGACTGTAGGGAGTTATTCTAAAATAGCTGTTCTGCTTAATTGTCCCTTGTGGGCAATTCATCTTTAAATCCACCTGTAGACAGAGGCTTTGAGACACCTCTGACCACATAACACATCAGTTCAACTTCACTCTCACATTCTGACCTCATGGAAAGACCTTCTTTTGAGAGGCTGTATTTTATTGTAACCCTCATTCAAAGTGGATTTACACTGTTTATATCTGGACATGAACATGACTGTTTTTAGCAAACTGTCCCAGTTTAACTAAGATTTTTTTCAAGAGTTTGACTGTGTTAGGCAAAGGACAAACTTAAAGAGAGCTCAAACAGGAAGCTGAGCTCTAAAAATAGAACTGGTTCCACTTCCAAAATGGCAAGTCAGCGGACGTGCTAAACTTAGGCAAGGCAGTGTTAGAATATCTCATTTTTGCTTCTAAGAGCAAAGAAAAAGGCATAAAGAGGGAGCATCAAATACCTTCTTTTTATTTATTCTGTTGCTCAGAAGCCCTAATCATGGCTCAAAGCACACTCAACAGGCACTTCTGCTGCACAGAGCCCCAGTGGAAACTCATGACTGAAGTGGAAGGTTACACCCATCACAGTTAAGCCCAGCATCAGTGCTGTGAGATAAAGAAGTATTTTTAAAAAAGATAAAAATAATAAATATATGTATGTTCCTCCCCCTCTCTGAGAGGGAAGATTGGTTTTCTGCCAGTTCAACTTTCTGAACCACCCCACTGCAGGGAAGAGCAAAGCCTGTGCCAGCACACAGGGAGGGATGGGAGAGCAGTGCCAGAAGTGGGGACAGGAGGAAGAGAAGGAGCAGGACACCAACTTAGACTTGTTTAATTGGTATGACAAAAAAAGCAAGTTGCTGGATGCAATGGGCAGCACAGGGAGCAGAGACACTATCCCTGGGCACATAATAGGCAGGAGGAGCAAAAACTCCATGTCTGTTTAGATGACAAAAAGATGGTTTGGCACCAGAGCCCAGTGCTGGAATTAGAGGGAGAAGTTTCTATTTCCAGGCTATCAGGAACACTGGGTAAGTTTTAACCTCTGTCTGCCCCAGGGCCTGGTTTCATGATACAAACTGTTCACCAATACTCAGGAAACTGATGAGGCTTAAATAATTTTCCTAAGCGGGGTCAGCTCCCTGCCTGTTCCCAGCACAGCTCCACAAACTTCAGGGGAAGGATGTGCAGCAACACCAGCACTGGGGGAAATCCCAGGGTGACACCAACCACAGCCCCAGCTCCCTTCTGCTATTACAGAATGGAGCTTTTCTTCTCAAACAATAAGCTATTTAAGAGGCACAAAACAGGTGAGTGTTAAATGAAGCAGCATCCTCTGGAAGTCTGCAATACTCCACTTTAATAGATAGAGATTTCCACTTTATATGTGCACTGCTCCACCTTAACACCAGTGGATGCCAAAGTCCCAAAAGGATCCTTCAGAGCTGCTACAAACTGCTTCAATTTTCAACAAATTAGGCAGAGCCTTCAGACTGGAGGAAAATCACTAATGGAACTTTCACTTGAAAAAAAATCCAACCAGAAACTCTGAAGTCTGAGTGTCTGATTTTAATTCTGCCCAGGAGAGAACACAGTGCAGCTCCATAACTTTGTAATTCTGCCAAGCCCTGAGCAGGTCAGGAATCACATCACATTGTCTGACTGACACTCAGGACTGACTCCTGGTGTCCCACAAAGAAGGGACAGATCCCATGATAAACAAAGACAAACCCACCTGTCAAGTCCTGCTGGTACTGTTTACAGCAAAGTGTGTTCATCTCTCTATCATTATTGTATCCTAATAGCACTTGCTCAAGTCTGGAAGGATTTATCTGTATTTCCTCACAAGCTACTATGGGATTAGGGAGCAAAATAAGTTCTGTACAGTGCAGCAGCCTCATCAGAGAGGGAGGGATCCAGGAAAACAGGAGAGGTCGCTCAAGGGAAAAGAAAGAAGGAAAAGACAAAGACAAAAGGATGAGCCAATAAATCTTCAGTGCTGTGCTTGGGAACGAGGAACCTGCTCGACTGAATTGCAATCGATTGGTTCAATAAATCAGCTGATTTTATTTTATTTTAATTGTCCAGATAAAGTACCTCTTTGCAGTACCCAAATTCAGCTCACACCAACAGTACTTAAAAACCCCTTTGCTGACAGCCCATTGGTTTGACTCCAGCTGATCTTACAGGCACTGGGAAATTATCATTTTCAGTGGCAATATTTGTTTGCTCATTTTAGTTGAGGTCTGACTTAGCAGATTTCCCAGTTCAGAGCATAAGCACGTTTGCAGTCCCAAGAGTATGACTGTGAGGACATTTGGAACTTGGTTTTAAAAACAAAATGTTTTTAAAAAATAGTGGGAGTTTTTAAACCAAGTTTTGTTCACAAGACAATATGATGGAGGAATGATTTACTTTTATGGACTGGCTCTCAAACACGTGGCTGTGTAACATCAGACAAATCACTGGAGCCCTGGCATTTGCTGCTTTCTGACTCTCCATTTTTCCCCTTGGAGAAGTTTGTAGGCAGGTACATAACTCAGTTCCCTTATAGCACAGATTTTGGGTTTATATCCCCAGATCAATGGGAACAGCAGTGACATGCAACTACTTTATAGTCACTTGTGAGAACATCCATGTTCAGCCTCCTCCTGCATCCATCCCAAAGTGCTCCTGCATCCCCTGCCCCTCTCAGCTGTCACAGAGATGTATCTGGTGTGGAGTCCCCTGATGAATTTAGGGTGTGACTTGCAGGGTGCAGAGACTGAGGTACCCTCAGTCTGAGTCCTCACAACCTGAAGAACATGTTCTTAAGTTGTTTCTTATAAAACTATGGAGACACTGGCTTTCCAAACCACAGGATGCTTTCATCAACCCACTTTTGGTTAATATTCCAACAGTCCCACTAATGTGAAAATGAAAAAAGCAGAACCCAGAAAGCAGGCCAGGCACAGGTCACACTGTGGGACACAAAACCCCCATGGGCAATAAGAGGAGAAATCTTACAAGGAATGGAAATATTTCATCCAAGTACCTCCCCTCCCCTGAGGTCAGTCATGACTCCTGTCCCCTAGAAGAGCCTGGCCCACTGTGGTTTGAAAAATGGATTATTTGGGCAACAGGAGCCCAAATTCAGCCCTCACTTCTTCTTCCTTCTCCCTCCTGGAGGTGCAGGAACTAATGAATGACTCCTGACTCAGCTGTTCTGCTCTTCCCAACGTGGCACTGCCATTCACAGACAAATCCCCACGCCAGGGGAGAACCATACATCTTAATCAAGACTCAGCTGCAAGGCTGGGGGCAGACTTTTGCACTTCCTTTGAGCAGCCACTTTAATTTTGGGAAGTGCTCCTTACAACAGAGCCTCTCTAATGAGCCTCCCCTCCTCACTCCTCTGCGTCTCCAATTTCACAACTTCCTTGAAACAAACGGAGCGTTGCTCTATAGAAAAAGCAACACTGGCTCCCTATTCAGCAGAAATGATGGAAAGTTTTCTGAGCTGCAGTGTGTGGCTGCTTTGTCCTGCCTTTGTATCTACACGGCTAATTTTCTTTCACAGGATGGAGAACTGTACATTGATTAAGACAAAATTTCCCCTACTTGCCCACAGACCACACTACGAGCCTCTCGACTCGCTTTGTAGTTGGCTGTGAATTCAACCATGATACAATTTTCAGAACAGATCAATTTGAGAGGGGCAGCAAACACGCAGGAGGAATGAAGCAAAAAAGAAATCACTAGAAAGCAGCTACTCAGGGACACTTCTGGGGTTTGCTTTCAGCTTTTTGGAGTAGCTGCTAACAAAAAGCTGAGCATTTGCACAGCCAGCTCGGGGACCATTGTGCAGACACACCACGAGAAATGTATGCTAATGTAAAAGGAGTGTTTGACACAGTCTCTGCCCTCCCTCCTGCCTTCACCCACCTGACCTGCAGTCACCACCACCAACACAATTTTCTCTTCCTTGAAGACACCACTTGCAATTCCTGATTCAGTACTGAATTACATTTATACATCTGCATATGTATACATCCATAAATGTATGTACAGCTTTTAATAGATATATAAAACATATTTTATAAACCCAGAACAATCATTACATCTCCTTCCATTCCCCTTTCGACACCCAGAAGCCTGGACTGGGGGGATCCTTGTATTGCTGTGAAGTAC
>VYZS01068533.1:0-38143 GCA_013400695.1 Neodrepanis coruscans | reverse complement strand
TCTCCTTCCCACCCACCTGCCATTATGGTGTGACACAGCATAAAGAAACCCCATAGCAGAGGTGAGGATGCACCTGCTTGGAGCAGCTCATGGCAGACAGAAGCCAGCCAGGGACAGGGCAGGCAGCAGTGGGGGATCCAAAGGCACCAGCAAAAACGACTGGGACTATCCCAACAACAGCACCTCTGGGAGATCCAGCTGATCTAGGAGACCTCCCAGGCACATGCCTAGAGAGCCCAGGGTTTGGCTGAGGATCTGCTCCATCAGCTCCAGCTCACCTTGGCAAAAGGTGCCCAGATACCATAGTGACGGGCTCAGCGGGGATAAACACTGAACATGGGTGTGGGCTGTTTGCATAGCTAGGAAGCTGGCTGGTCTCCATCCCTCCACCCTGCCTCCTCCCAGCAGTGCCAGGATCTCAATCCAAAGTGGTCTCCTTCCTCCTCCTGGGCTGGCTCATCCGCGGGCAACACGGAGGCACTTCCCAAACTGGTTCCCTGATAGGCAGGGCAGGGTGGGGAATGGCTGTGCTGGGCTGATCCCTCTCCCCAGGAGATGGAAGTCCTTTGACGGTCCCAACATCCACGTGTCTGCCAGAACCCACATGGAGACGGCACAGAGCCTTCATGATGTGGACATTCCTTCCTCCTCCTCCTCCTCCTCCTCCTCCTTCTCCTCCTCCTCTTCTGCAGCTGCCAAGAACACTGAGCCCCTTTCAAAATCAACAGCTGGGATGTGGCATCCTTTCCCCCCCCAAAAAAAGGCACTCATGACCAGTATGCACCCATTCCTTAGGCGCAAGGACATCTTTTTGTGGAATAAGGAACAAAACAATCCAACAGCAGCAAGGAATAAATCTGTAATCAAGGCAAGCTGCTCACATGAGCAATACTTAAAAATTATGCAGACCTGTGAGCAACATTGCCATCAGGCATGCAGCTCTTCTCAGGCTTCCAGTAAGGAATAAAAAAGCTCTGACTAATATAAAGAGGCCTCCAAATCATTCTTGGCAGAAGCATCCCAGCCTCGGATCCCCTCCCTCTATTCATCGCTAAAGCTCTCTCAGGCAAAGGAAAATAAACTGTGCAACTGCCTCCCTGACCTGACCTGCAGCAGGGTGCAGCTGGGTGCTGCCTGCCCCTTCTCCAACATTATACACCAAAGACATAATGTATTTTATACATACATTTTGTTTATTTATACACCATATGTCTATTTGTATCCTAGTTTACACACAAACAGATCAATTATATGTGTGTATTTTTATAAAAAATACATTCTGTTTATAGAAAATCTATTTTTACATCTAAATACACATAAAATGTTACATATATAAAATAATAAATATATTAATGGGAATAAGACTACGCAGAGGAGACACATGTGATTTTGCATTCCCATCTCCATCCTGCCAGGAAAGCATGGGCATGGAAAGGGGCACACATGAGCCCTTCCATCACTGCCTGCTTTCCCAGGATCATACACACACACTCAGTACTACCACATTTCTCTGTGGTCTGAGATCCTTCATCTTTTCTAATTACTTCCACGTTTATAAGGCCATTCTGCTGAGGACACTCAATGGGAATAAGACCAGGACTACGAACTGGGCAGGGAAGATCTCAGTTTTGAAAGTATTTTAATAACTTGTTATTTAATTAAGAGCAATAGCTCTGGAATTATGTCAGTGAAACTTGCTACTTATTTATTAATCAGAGGAGGAATTTCAAAGGAGGCTATGGGATTTAGCTGCTGGACAGCCCCGGGCTCACTGGAAAATCCCAGGTTTCTCCAGCTAATGCTTGCTCAGTGCTCAAACACGCAGGGTCTGACTCCTCATTGCCTGGCACCTGAAATAAACAGTGCTACTCACAGCCGAAAAGTGGGTGTTAAACGCTGCCTGTTCCAGAGCTGGGGTTTGAAAAGTCCTTGGAGTGGTGGGAGCGATGGAAGGAAATGGAATACCAGGGAGGGACGACAAAGCATCTCCTCTACCTTTCCAGGAGTTATTTGGTGGGCTTTCTTGGTAGAGATACACCAGGATACTTGCTGAGAAGCCTGTAAAAGGTTTGTTCTCTGGTGTGGGGTGCTGGAGATGCTGAAGGCAGACAGGGTTGGCATCGCTCCATGCAAAGAGGTCTCAGACAGACCCAGCAACTTCCAAGTCCTCCCAGGAGAGGAAACCTCTATCCAATTCCACTTCCACCAAGCAGAAGGGAGGAGAAAGTCCTACTTGGTCCCATTTGCCTAAATATTGCACCTGAGTGAACTGGAAGGTGGCTGCCACATGTTCTTTTTAGGGGCAGAACAANTCCCACGTTTTTTTTTTTTAAAAAAAAAAAAAAAAAAAAAAAAAAGGGAGAAAAAAAAAAAAAAAAAAAAAAAAAAAAAAAGCCCTACAAACTGAGAGGTTGTATCGTACAGGTGTTGATATACAGCCAAAATCTCCGGGCTTGGTAACAATTCAAGATACCACGCAAGGAAATCAGAAAGAGAATCACAGGTTTGAGTTCAAACAGCAATTAAAAACGCATGTGAATGGCGATAGATCAGCACAGAGGATCGCTACGACGCACCAAATATATCCCACACCAACACAATCAGCCTCCGAGCAATAAATCCAAGTGCTTTCCCCTCCTCTCAATATCCAGGGCAAAAAGCCCTGAAAAAGTCGGGGGGAGGGGGGGAAGAACGGGGAGGGTGGAAATTAAAAATCCTGCATTTTAGAAGCCGAAAATAACAGCATCCGACTCACCTTCCCGCTCCAGGTGCCGACCCTCGTCCTCCCCTCGCCTGCCGCGGCTGCACGGGGAACGCGGCAGCGTCGCTCCCCGGGTGTCTGCAGCCGAGCCGAGATTGTCATTGATTTGTGTGAGGAAAGTTAAGCCTTTCTAGGAGCGGTTGGGAGAATTCACTCCCACCACTCCCTCTAAACCAAAAGTATTTGGCAGCGAGCCCTCCCCGTCCACCTGTACTCTGAAACAACACGCGGGACACGGGCTGATTTTTACCGGATCTTTTCATGTTTCCTTTTTTTTTTTTTTTTTTAAACCAGCACACAAAGTTTTTCAGAAGGAAAAAGTTGGGGAGTTCGTTGTGGTTTTCAACTTTTTTTATTTTTAACTTTCCTTTTTATTTTTTTTTTTAAATCTGATTTCTCCTAAAGCAGATTTATCTCATTATTTTTGTTCCCCACTCAGTGGGACAGACTGTTCTTTAGCGAAACTGGTGACCCCCAATTCACCCACACAGAAGTGACTCTGTGAGTGACCTCCCTATGATCTGCACCACTTCCCCTGTCAAACGTGCACCCATTCCAGGCAAAGTAAACCTGGGGAAGGGGGCAAAACCAACCTCTTTTGAAAAAGAATGGGGTATAACTTAACTAAAAAACTAGGTTTGCACATGAATGACCCAAGTGAGCAAGAAGATGGAGGCAAAATATCTTCAAAGGGGGGGTTGCCTACTCAAGTCCCCAGAGTTGTCCTGGTGACAAGATCCTAAACTGGTGTCCAATCCAAGGAATGAGTGGCTAGAAAACCTTCCCCAGTGCCTGGTGTGTGACTTCAAAGCTCCACGCCCAGCACCCAGCTTTGGAAGCCAACTCCTGGCCACCTCAGCTTCACCCATGTGGCCAAGAATCCCATCCCACACGCACCTTCTGTGGTCCTTGAGCACAAGGGTGCCCCCAGAAGAGGATTCTCCCCAGAGGAACCTGTCTCAGCAGAGCTTGCCATCTCCAATGCCATGAGAAGCCCTGTCTGGCTAAGCCCAGCTTGCCAGCATGCACACAAGCCCAAAGGGTTGGCCATCATGATGAGTGATAAATAACAGGTCTCTTCTATTCTCCTTGCCAAGTGCCTTAGAGAACAGCTTGTCCTTGAGATTCTGCCCCAAATTAAGCATCCCCGTTAAATAAAGCACTTCATTTAATAAAATCCTAGTTCCTTCCCGGCACAGGTATTATGACAACAAGGAAATACATATTTTTTGTTAATACAATAAATCTGATGAGAGCAGCTGGACACCGAGTTCCACGTTACATGCCTTTCTGCTGGTTTTCCTTTAAAGAAGCACATTAAAGAAAAACCCCAAATTACAACCAAAATTGTTTATACAAGGGAAATCTTTCTGAAGCACAAGGCAGAATCAAGTGTAGGATAGCCTGAGGCAACCTGGCACTCCCAGACACGGCTTGGGAGAGCTCTGTGCTCAGCACACGGTTACTTTTGAAACTTTTATTACATGCTTTCTCTGTCTGTAGGGGGAAAAAAAAAATAATGGTGCTTCCATCCCCACACCCAAACCACTATCTGCAGCTCCTCTGACTACTGGGTTTCTAAGGAGTGTCTGCGTAAATCCATAAATGAAGTCGGTGTGAACAATATGTCTGGCCCCAGATAAGGGTAAAGCAAAACTTGGGCAGCATCCAGTGACTGTCAAGTCGGCGTGGAGAGGAACACCAACTGCCACCCACTGCTTTTCCTGGTACTCCCATAGCCAGCATCCCCCGTGGGATGGGAGCTCCCATGCAACCACCCACACCCCAGCCAAGCTCCTCAAGCACAAAACCAAGCAACTCTTTATTTCCCACAAAAACTACTTTTTTTTTTTTTCCCCAAACAAAAAGATTTGCCTCCATCAATCCACCAAAGCCAATGTGTTGAAGAAAAAAATTAAGCCCACCCCATGCTAAGCAAAGCATGTTGTTCATGGTGCTGCTTTCCAAGATGGTTTATAACCAGTATGTATGGAAATGTCCTCAGGACCATGGAGGTGTTGAAACGTGTCCAGGGAAGGGAATGGAGCTGGGGAAGGATCTGGATCACAAGAAGAAGCTGAGGGAGCTGGGGGGGCTCAGCCTGGAGAAAAGGAGGCTCAGGGGGAACCTTCTGGCTCTCTGCAGCTCCCTGACAGGAGAGTGGGGTGGAGGGAGGTGGAGGGGGTCGAGCTCTGCTTCCAGAGAACAAGGGACAGGATGAGAAGAAACAGCCTTGAGTTGCCCCAGGGGAGGTTTAGGGTGGGTATTAGGAGAAATTCCTTCATGGAAAGGGCTGTCCAGCCCTGCACAGCTGCCCAGGGCAGTGGTGGAGTCCCCATCCCTGGAGGGATTTAAAAGCCATGTGGATGTGGATGTGGCACTTGGGGACATGAGTCAGTGGTGGCCTTGGCAGTGCTGGGGAATGGTTGGACTTGATGACCTTAGAGGGCTTTTCCAACCTAAATGGCTCCAACCCCAAGTTCATGTAGGCTAAACCCAGTATTTTCAGACAGAAGAATGCCTGGGTGTGGACCATGAAAAGTGAAATACCTCAATGATAATTTTGAGTCCAAAACCACTGCAGACCAATAGGTCCCCGCTGAACCCTGAAAATTATTTGCCATTTTCAATTTTTTTCTATTATTCATTTCTCATTTCCATTTATTTTCCATTTTCTGAATTAGCTCCATTTTTTTTGATCACCTTTACTGGAGGGTTGAACTTGCCTCCCACACTATAAAGAAGGACAGAATAAACTCCTTTTAACAGGACATGAAATAAGAACAGCAGGAGAAAGAAGTACAGAAAGAGTTGTGCCAGACCCCACCTTGATTCACAAGGACAACAGGAAACACCCAGTAAAAAATATAATAGAAAAGGTTGTAATGACTGCCTATCCCAGGTGAGGAAACCTGTAATTACAAATATACTGAATTGAAAGCTTTCCAGAAAAAATAGTACTTGAAGGATGTTTGGCTAAACAGAAAAATAAATTATTATGAAACGTAAAGATTTTTATGGGCAAAATAAGTTTTGACCGAGTTTTGGGGGTTTTGTTTGCTTTGTGAATTTTTACAGTATTTTCTTTTCGTATCTCAGTTTTTTAGGCTGGTTTTAAACTTTTGCTAGTTGGAGCCCAATAATAAACCTCAGCGAACATAACAATCTGTAGAGCCAGAGGAAGATATTTTTTGCAACAAAATTTGCTGCATCAGTCACATTTTTCAAAGGAAAATAATTTTCTTCCTCAAACATGCCTATTTCATTGCCAAAACACGGTGGTAACAAAAAGAACAACAAACCCAAAACAACCAAAAACCAACAACTCCCCCCCTCAATAACCAACTATTTTTTTTTACTGGTTAATCTTGGTAAGAAATAAAACCCAGGAAAATATTTCCCGGCTAAATCTCACAGAAACTGCTTGCAAATGGGAAACTTGGAAGAGCCTGGAGAGGTTTTCCTCCAAGGTGTGTATCCCACACACCCGCAAGTGTTTCCGTTTGCAACGCGATGCGATGCCATTAACTCCAACATGGCTCTCCCAGCAATAAAGTTAAGCCTTGCCTAAGTGCTTCCAAATGTTGGCCTTATTTTAAAGGTGACAGAGGAAGGGGAAGGAGGAGATGTGAGCCCACAACCCTGACAAACACCTTCACCGCTGGGGCACCGGCAGATCAGGGGGAAGTAGGATGGCAACATGACATGTCTCGTTTGAGGTCTCTGTGCTCATGGCTCAGGGACAAGCTGGTGGTTTTCCATTTTTAAAAGGTAATTTCGGACATTGGGAAAGGGTGAAAGGGTGGGATTTCCTTGCTAGTAGCCCCACACCCTGCAGATGAGGAGCAGCTTCCAGCAAGAGGCTGAATTACCAGTTACTTCATGCCAGAGACTGGGCAGATTCACTGGTCCAGGCTGTGACAACATGCAAAGCTGCTGCTGCCACAATATTCTTAAGTGCTTTGCCTAAACAATCTCAGTGATTTCACATCTGAACCCTTAATGATTACAATCCAGATTGATCCTAAGGGATCTCCAGTGCTTTGTTATGCATAGCAGAAATCATTGAGGCTCCAGTGTCTCCAATGGAAATAAGGTCAGTTATGCTACCTAGAGATTTCCTTGAGGAATGAAACCACAGTTTGATCTCTCTCAAGGAAATGAACAGGTCTGGTTTGAGCCAAGATGGCACTGGATGGGTGTACATATACACACTCTATGTGCAACTATATGGGAGGATTTTTCTGCATCTTATGGCTTTATGGGAAGCTCTTGGAGGAAGAGCTGCCCCCTGATCTCCCCTCTTCCCCCAGTGTATCTGTTCCACCAGAGACAGGCATCAGCCCTGGAAATGCAGCCAAACCTGGCTGAAGCTGGGATCAGAGCTCCCAGTCCTTCTTGATCCACAGTTCCTGGTCTTTTTTGGTCCCTTCGGCTTCAGAGTATGAAAAAAATCCTATGTTAACAAGAACACAGCAAAACTTTTAACTGAACCTGTATTTGATTAGATGACACGTGCCTGAAGGCAACATCCTGTTCACAGAATCCTAGAAAGTTGTAGCTTGACAGGAACTTTTAAGACCATCTTGTTCTAAACTCCCTGTAATGGGCAGAGAAATCTTCCACTAGACAAGGTCACTTTACTTGCTTTTAATTCTTCAGTCCTCCCTTCCTCTTCATTGGGAAAGACTTTTGAGTCTTTCTGACTCAAAAATGAAAGTCTTTTTGAGCTTCAGCTTGTGTTTGTGCAGAACTGGGACTGGGCAAGGGCAACTAAAAATAAAGGATGATAGAATAAAACCATAAACACAAATGGATATTGAAAATAAAAGGCACCGTATGGACCAAAGACCCTCTTTCCAGAGCTTGATCTGTTGGTGCAGGCATTTATTAGAGGTACCTCTCCCTCCTAGGAGGGAGGGCAGCTGAAGATGGGTGAGTTGAAGCCCTCCAAGTAGGTTCAGACCACATGGGGCTTCTGAACTAAGCTATTCTTATCCAGGAATAAGAAATTTTGCAGAAGCCCCCTGATGTAGCTGGGAAACAATAAATTTTGCTTTCAGAAGCTGTGGATCAGGCCATAGCTCCTTGCGCAGCATCACATTAATAGTGAGAGGCAAACGAACTATTTTACTTCTCCTAGCTGGGAGGAAAAAAAAAAAAAAAAAAGGAAAAAAAAAGCAGCTGACCTGATTTACCTTTCTGATAATGTATTTAAAAAAATGCTCCCAGGCTCAGGACTTCAGCGGCTGAGATTTCAGAGAAATGAGACTGTTTATGTCACGACCGCAACCTTGTGAAAAATGCCCCTTTAGATGGGAAAGCTCACAAGACCCTCAGGTATAATGATCTCAGCTATATCAATAACCACATTTCGGCAGATTCATTATCTGCTCGCCGGCCTGCCCAGCCGCGCTGCAGCAGGATGGAGTGAGAAAGGAAAACATTGAATTCAGCCCTTCTTCCCACTGAAAAAAAAAAAAATAATAAAAAAAAAATTGACATTGTGGGTCATTCTTTTCCTTAGCAAAAACCAGGCTTTTATTTCCACTGCTTTCACGCAGGAGGGAGGACCTGAGCTACACACAATATTGAACACAACCGATCAATCTCCCTACAGTGGGTGCAAGAGTATTTTGCTTCACACCTCACATCTTTTCTTCCAGAGCATCCTCATCCCTTGCTGTCCCAAAGTTTACAGCAGAGTGTTTTTTGCCTGTTCCCCGCAACATTCACACCATTATTCAACATTTTAAAATCCATCACTCCATTATTCAAGAATTTAACATCCCTGTTAAATCCAGTCATGGGTTTCAGAACATGTTTCATAGGAAATTTAGGCTGCAAAACAAAGGTTTATTTCGTAGTGGTATTTTCAGGCAACAGGGACTGTTATGATCATGTATTTTGCCCTCCAGCTTCATATAAAATAAAATACTTCATCCAGTAATTTCTGCAGCACGGCTCTCATTCTTGCCTGCCCTCCAGCATTTAGAAGCAGAGGCAATTTTGTCTGGAAGATTTCAAATCAAGGGGGTCTTGCCCTGATCCTTTAGCAAGTGCTTCCAGAAGTTTATTAGTCTCATTAAAAAAACCCTGCATTTTTCTATCTTTTTTTTTCTTAATTCTTTTTGCCTGGACATGTTTAGCTCTAGTTTCTGAGCATCTCATCACAACAAGTTTTTTTTCTGCTAAAGAAAACAGTTCATCTCTTTTCTCAAAGTGTAGGCTTGAAGTCAACAACCCTATGAGCAAAGATGAGAGCTGTGTGAGTCTCTCTCTTCCACAGCACCTCACTGATGGGCTACACACTCCTGATAGCAACGGATGTGGCAGCAGAGAGCTGGACCAGGAATGGAAATTCCTCAGGTTAAGAAAAAGACACAGGTAGGTGGGTGCAGGTTTGCACAGATTAAAAGCTGGACTCTGTGGTCTCTCTGTACCCCAGGGCCTAGGGAGCCCAAGCTTCCCCTGTCCCCACGCTATGGAAAGCCAGATGGGGAAATGTCAGCAGCGAATGATATCCAGGAGGAGCTGGTACAGCCCCATCTTCTCCTAAGGAGGACAAAATAAGAGGTCATGGCCCTCTCCCAACCTAAATGGGCTGGAGCCTGCCATAAGGACAACGTATCACAGAACCCCAGAATGGTTTGGGTTGGAAGGGACCTTCAACATCCTCCAGTTCCACCCCGCTGCCACAGCCAGGGATGGGGCAGCCACAGCTTCTCTGTTCAGCCTGGGCCAGGACCTCTCCACTCTCACAGCCAACAATCCCTTCCCAACATCCCATCTAATTCTGGCCTCTGGCTGTGGGAGCCACTGCACCTTGTCCTGCCCTTCCATCCCTGGTCCAAAGTCCCCCTCCAGCTCTCCTGGAGCCCCTTTAGGCCCTAGAAGAGGGTCTAAGGTCTCTCTGGAGCCTTCTCTTCTCCAGGCTGAACACCCTCAGCTCTCCCAGCCTATCTGGGAATTCCAGTCCATCAGAGAATCTCTGTGGCCTCTGGACTCACTCCAGCACCTCCATGCTCCCCTTATGTTGGGAACCCCAGAGCTGTCCACAGGACCCCAGGTCTCACCTGAGAAGAATAGAAGGAGCCCCTGGAAGAGTGTGCCCCACTGTCAAATGCATTTTCCCTCCCTGTCCCAGGTACTGGGATTTATTATTGCAGCATCCTGCAGCTAGAGAAACGTAGCAAAGGAAAAGGGCAAAGTTAATATAGGAGAAAGAAACAGCAAATCTGTTCTGTTCTAGGTCAGGAGAGAGAGCAAGAAGCCACAAACTTCTAGGAGAGATGAGGACTTGTACATTCATGAATGATTAGTATGGCAACATGGAGGTTGGGGGTTAACAGAGAGGTTGAGATGTAGAATAGTCATAACTTAAAAAATTCTGAAAGTTTTGAGGGCAAATCTAATCTTTATGGAAAGGCTGAGGGGTCTGATGGTTTTGGAGCTCTTGGAAGTGGATCAGCAAACCAAATGGATGGGCAAATTCGTAAATCTTCCTTAATCCAAAGTGATGGAAGGCAAAGAGCAGAATTTCTGCTCCTCATGCACCTTCCAGGGTCCCAAACTGCATCAAACCAAAGAAGGGCCCTCCCAGCAATAAAGGCAGGACTGTAGAATCTTCTACTCCATGCAGTCAAAAAGCAAAGCTCACAACACGTTCAGCTGCATACGGAAAGGGATGGTGAATAATCCTGGCAATATTATAATGCCTTTGTATAAATCAGTATCGCAGCCTCAGATGGGGAGAAAAGTAATGATGCAGAAAAGGCAAGAAGTGTTCAATCAATATTTCTGCTCCGCATCTGGAAAGAAGCAGGATGAGGTGCTTGTATCACATGAGGAGGATGAAGTACTTTCCAGTCCATTAGTAACCAAGGAGGTTGTTAAACAGCATCTACCAGCGATAAACAATTTTAAATCAGCAAGCCTGGATAGCTTGCTCCCAAGAGCCTTCCAACAGCTGGCTGAGAAGCTCTCTGGCCCGCTGATGTTAATTTTTAATAAATCTTGGAATACCAGGGAAGACCCAGACAGCTGGAAGCATGCAAATATTGCACTGATCTGCTACAGCGGCAGGCAGGATGGTCTGATGAACAGGTTGGCTTGCCTGCCATCAGTCACAGGTAAAATAATGGGAACCCTCCTGAGAGTCACCCAGAAAAGGAATTAAGGGATGGGAATTCAGTTAATGCTCATCAGAGAGGTTCCGCAGCAAACACACGATGTCAAACAAAGCTGATTTTGTTCTTTGAGGAGATTACAAGTTTGGTTAATAAAGATAATTGCTCAGAGATAATATACATAGTCTTTTGTATAGCGCTTGATTTACTACAGCGTAGCATGTTGATTATAAAATGAAAGCTGTACTATGAGAATAAAGCACATGGGCAGGAGATTCAGAGGTGATCTCAACAAATAGTTGTCAGAGGGGTATCAGGCTGTTTCCAGGGGATTTCACAAGGCTCAATCCCAGCCCCGATATTCAGCGTTTTCTTATCTGGAAGCAAATACAACATTGCTGCTGATAAACCAGCTATGTACTACACAAACAGGAGAGGCCAAGCCATCTGAGCAGGGCAGAGATGATGGCAGCCAAGCATCTGGCTGGGGTCATCACTCCACCTCAGAGGGTAAGAAGAAGGCGACAATCAGTGAAAAAACAGAGGTGGGATGCTCAGAATCGGGGAGGTGATGATGAAGCAGATGTGGAGGGGGTCCATGTGCCCTCAGAGAGATGCAGACATCTGGTTTAGTGAGAGGGCAGAAGTTTGGATGTCACACATACTCCAAGGGAAAATCCTTGGAGTGAGTATCAGGAGGTAAATGAAAGCTTGGAATGAGTGGGGTCATGAAGAATGACTCCATACTACAGGATTCTGCAGCATCTGGGGTTGGGCACTGCCTAGGAAAAGACATACCAACCAGCCCTTTGCATTCTTAATTTTGACACTGGCCTTTGTGACTTCAAGGAAATCAACTAAACCTTGAACCAGCCTTTTCTAAAAGGAATATTCCATCTCACCTTTTGTAGCCCTGAGCCTTAGCTGCCCCTTGGGAAAACACAACACTTTATGCATGGGTGAACACCTCGGTGACACCCCAAAAGGATGCACAGCATGGATGGATGGATGGATGGATGGAATAAGCATCCCTGTGGGCAGTCCTGCAGACATCTAGACATCTGGATCCTGTCCACTGCTCCAAAACCAGAAAACTAACTGCTGAAATAAAAGGTTTTTAGAAACCTTCATGCTCAAAAAACAGTATGTCAAGTGGCTTTACTGCATTGTATACACCAGTATAACTTACACTACTCCTAGCAATCTCTTAAGCAACACTGCTTCTCCCTGGTATTACCTTTTTTCTGAGGCATCACTAATTCAATTCAATTTTATTTTGCTTTATTTCTATCCTCCCATTCTAGAAAAGAAGTTATTCGTATTCACATGTGGCACATGCTGTGTGGCAAAAGCTGCTCTTCCTGGGCATGGCCAACATCCATCCCTTGCTTGAGTGGTTGCTGGAGAGATGTGGGGTTCAGCAAATTCAGGGGAGACTGCACTTCTCTAGGTTTAGAGCAGAAGAGGACCCTGTGAGAGAGAGAAGGGTTTATGCCCATCAGCTCAGGTGTGCTCTCAAATCCCAAGGGTAGATCCATGTCTTTGGTCTTCAGGGCATCACAGGAGCACAAAACAGGTCCCTTAGTGATTTTGACACACCAAGCCAGGTCATAGGGGCAGGATTCCTTGCCCATCCTACACTTGTGTCTCCTTCTGGGTCTGGAAGTGCAGTCTGCTACTTTCACTGCTTTCTGCTGCTTCCTCAGCAGGCTTGGAAGGGATCAGATCTGCGCAATCATGCAAAAGATGAGAGGAAATCTTTTCATCTCAAGAACTAAAAAAACCCAGATCAATCTCATGACCACACCAAACACAAAGGTTAGACAACTTTATGGGATCTCATGGTGGTCACTGGAGCAGCACGAATGGAGGGGAGGGTCTCAAGCAGGATTGACTCTGTGGCATCTCCCAGTGAGGACCCCAACGGGTCCCTGAAGAGTGACCTGGAAGGTTTGGTCCCTAATCCCAGCTTGAGCCAAACTCAAAGGATTACTCATCTCCAGATATACCAATGTGGTGGAGCTGGGTAATGATCTCTGTGAAACAGCCTTACAAAAAAAGCAAGATTTTTTTTGGTCCTCGTGTGTTTTTGTCCTCCTGAATCCCGTTCAAGGAAGAATTTAGCCTCCAACCTATTTTTTTTCCATCTGTCAGGATTTGCAGAGGGCTTGCTACCACTGCAGTTCCCCATGGGAGTTCAGGAGAAAGTCTGGCTAAGGGCACCCCACTCACATTTCCATTTGACCTTGCCACTATCCAGTGATGGAGAACTTGCTGCTCACAATGTTCCTCATGGGCTTCTTCTGACTGCTCTTGCTCCAGGGACAAAATTGGGTCAAAAATGGAAATCCCAGATGTTTAACCCAAACAGGCCCCATCCATCAACACCTGAGCAGAGGACTACAGGACATTGTTATTCCTGAAGGTGAATTCACAGGGTAAGTCATTAAATCAAAAGTCTTACCTAATGCTAGATGTTAGGAAATTTTTCAACCTTCAGGACAAAAAACCCACACCAAACCAGTTTGTCTCAAAATCACCGAATCCCAGCACACACAGCTTTGGTGAGGTGAAGCCTTCTTCAAGAAGGCTGTAGCCACCTTTTTGGGCTGCCCAGATGCAAGGTAAAAAACAGGTGCTCATCCAAAAGAGACTACTTGGGGTCTCATCTGCAAATGCTGCTGGGAAGATGGGGCAGGTACCAGTCAAAGTCCTTGGATCCAGGATCATCATCTTCCCTCTTGTGGCTCCCATTACTCAACCTGCCAACAATTCACTGGAGTCCCCATCTCCCCAGAGAGGCACCAAATTTTGTTGCCTCTTCTGCCTTACCTGAATTTACTTGCTCCATCCCTGGAAACATTCCAGGCCAGGTTCAACAGGGCTTGGAGAAACCTGGTCGAGTGGAAAGTGCCCACATCAGGGGGTTTGGAACAAGATGTTCGTTAGGATCCCTTCCAAATCAAACCATTCTGTGATTCTGTGCACTGAAGGGGAGATGGGATCACCTTAGCATCATTCCTGAATGCACCTTTAAATATCTTGGCTCAGCACAAAGTCCTCAGTGGGTGAGAGCCTGCCAGGGAATGCCACCCTGCCACACTGCCTTGCCTGCCTCCCACCTTCTCTTCCTCCCTGGCTCTGCATCCATGAGCAGCTGGGGTGAGGAGCTTAGCACAGTCACAAACACTCCAGCCCTCCAAAAAAAGATATTACCTCCACTCCCACCTTCCTCCTCGCCTCCAACCCAGCTCCCTGGGCCAGCATGTTTTTCCTCCACCACAATTAATGCTTGACGAGGCAGAACATCCCCCCCTGCTCCATTCAAGCTCGAGAGACAGCGCAGCCAGAGTAAATTACTTAGAAGAGAGGGAGAAAAAAAATATAAAATTAAATAACCACAGCAGACAAAGGCTTCTTGTCTTAAAACCCGTACTCAGCCAGCACATCAGGCAGGTTGGCTCAGGTGATGCTGTGTAAGCAGGGGCTGTGTCAGGGTTGGTCTGGGCACATTGTTACAGCACTCTCCCCAGTCCAGCCAAAGGGACCCCTGTTTGAACTGGTCTTCACTCAGACACCCAGTTTTAAGCAGATGATTTCACACTTAGGGAAATGTGCAAGACCTGAAAGGTTTGATTGTTCCAGCTGGACCTCATTCTTTCAACAGGTTGAAATTGTAATTGCGTATTTCTCCCCCTACTCCCCCACCCCACCCCCCCATAATAAAAAAAAAGGAGGAGAAGAAATAAAAAGAACTCATTTATCAAGTGCAGACAAACACTAGGCTGGACTCAGTGAAATGAAAATGAGTCAGTGACACTTGGTATAATGGCATTCCAGTTTGTTCTCCTAAACGATTCCTATTTTAATGAGTCCCTTTTGCTCCAGCACTAGTTTGTAGCCCCCACATTTTCTCAGGTCCTTCTGTGCTTTAATTTGATTTTTAAAAATTCCCAGTGTAGTATTTTTATTCACAAAAAAAGGAAAAAGAAAAGCAGGCTTGCTTCTCTCCTGGCTTACATGGGAGTAGGTAATGAATCTCCGAGTGCAGGAGTTGTCTCAGCTCTTATCTCCACGGCCTTGCTGTTCCCAAACCTACTTATTTAAGAAACTCCCCCATCACGAGATAATGGGAACAGAGGAAGTCAGCAAAGAAACAAAAAGGCAATCAGGAGCTTTACAGAAGCAGAGGAGCACCACGATTTCCACCTGATCTTCTCCTGCTGGGACAGGTCTTTAGGTCAAGATACTGTAAATGAGAAGAAGTTGCTTCAGGGAGTGTAATCATGAGAGATGTATTCTACATAGAAAAGCTATTTTTCAGTGCTTGGGCTTGCTAAGGGCTCTTCCACTTGGGTCATATTCAGCTTGTTATGGAAGCAACGGAAACCCAGACCTTGCAACCACTGTGTTGGTGGTGGGGTGGCTTGCACAGGTTAGCTGGGGGTAACTTGCACCTAAATATCAGCTGCTCCAGGCTAAGGTGCTGGTCCTGGCTTTGGTGGGTCCCTGGAGAAGGGCAATGGGGCTCCAATCCTGTATCAAACCTGCACAGACCAGAGTTTGACCAGACCCCATCAGCCACATCAAGGCTGGGGGTAAAGGCACTTCCAAGCCATTTCAACACAAATTTTGACCCATCCAAACACCAAGTCACACTTACACAACCTGCTTCCGAAGGCTGCTCAAGCAAAAAGGTGTGTAGGTGCAGAAAACCCTCTAGAGAGCTCAGTAGAAGATTGGGAACTGACAGCTGTGTCAGTACCTTCCCTTGCTCGCCTCAGGCTCGCATCACCACAGGCTCCCGCCCATGGTGGGTTCAGTGTGGTGGCCTCTCAGGTGGTCCTCCACCCCAAGTGCCAGAACAGGCATTGTCCTGGCTGAAGGATGGAGCAGGGATGGCTTAAACAGTCAGAGGAAGGGAATAAGAAGTGCAGGAGGGCTTCACACGCCCATTGAACCTAATTACTCTCATTAACAGTGAGGATTTTGTTCTGCAGCTGGGTGGGATGCAGGCAGGGGATGCAGGGTGAGAGAGACAAGGAGTCACTCAGGAAGAGCCCTGGGGAACTTGCAGCCTAACTCAGGTCATGGTTGAGGTGACACTGATAAAGTGGAGATTTCTAGGATGAAGTGACCCAATGGGTCCAATCCTTTTCAGATTCCCTCCCCAACACTCCAGGGCTGTGAGACAAAAGAGACACCAAATATTCAGCTGGAGGTCAGAAAAGCAGCACCTCCAGTCTCCCCAGTTTCACTGTGGGACAGGGTAGAGAAGGAGAGTTTATAATCAGGACTATTAGAAAGGGAGGCTGGCTTAAAACCCTGCAAAACCTCAGCAAACGCAGTTAACATCAGCCTAACCAGGCTCAGCCATAGCTCTCGCCTTCAGACTAGGGAAATAAATGTTACAGGTTTATACACCAATTTATTTCCAACCATTTATGAAATCAATGTTTCCGTCCCATCCCCCTTCCCTTCAGTAGCAGTCGCTGCAGCTCAGAGTTAGTGTAACTCCTAGTTCCCAAAGCCTCGGAGAAACACTTGACCTTCATTATTGCCCTGTTTTAATTTCCAGCCTCCCTCTGCTAACCCTCCCGGATGGAGCTCTGCCAGACTTTCTCACTCCCTGGAGACCATCCTTGCTGGTATTCTGCTGGGGTTTTAATCACCTACTTTGATGCCTCCACTTCAATGTTTTACAGCCTTCCTCAGTGCTGTGCCACCTCACCAACCTTTTTGGGAGTACCAGATGGACCAGCCAGATTACTCTTAGGAAACATCTACTGTTTTCTTGGTTTCTTCCCTACCCTGGGAAAAGCTTCAAAGCTGCTCTCCCTGCTGGCAAGATTCCTGGGAGAAAAGCTCCGCAGACAAGGCCAGCAATCACAGAGTCCCAGAATGGTTTGGATTGGAAGAGACAAAGCCTATCTCCCTGACATAGCCAGGAACACCTTCCACTATCTCAGGTCACTCCAAGTCCCGTCCAACCTGGCCTTGGACATTTCCAGGGATGAGGCAGCCACAGCTTCTCTGGGAAACCTGTGCCAGGGCCTCACCACCCTTATAGTGAAGAATTTCTTCCAGATCTCTAAGTTAAGCCTCCCCTTTGTCAGTGTGAAGCTTTCCCTCTTGCCGTGTCACTCCAGGCCCTTGTCCAACTCTCTTGGAGCCCCTTTAGGCACTGGAAGGGGCTCTAAAGTCTCTCCAGAGCCTTCTCTTCTCCAGACAAACACCCAGCCCAAGCACTGTGGCATTATGGCTTTAGGTCACATCCAGGATTCACCAATAGCCCTAAACAGCCCAACACCCACAGACTGATGCACCAAACTCCTCATCTGTGCCTGCTGGAAGGTGCTCTCTCAACTCAACTAAACTCAACTCTCTCCAACAAGCTCAAGATTGTTATAAACCCCTGAATAAACAGTAATCCCTCTTCCAAATCTTATTTTTAGCTCTTGCTTTCATTGTCATTCCCAAACAATATCCAAACCATATCTGAGTGTTAAATTCCCAGCTTTGGAGGCATACCCTGGCAGTCAGTTTCACAGAACTAACCCAACAGGAAAACATTTTCTCATGGACACAGCTGCTTCCTTAAACAGACCTTGTGATATGAGATAGGGAGATTAGAAACATCCAGCATACTTTCTCTGGCCACTCAGAAGTTTAGAGATCCCCTTTTCCCTGCCTTTGTTTGGCTCTAAGCCTCCCCCACAGCATTTTCCAGCCTCTCTCTCTCAGTGATTTTTTCCTCTGGCTGGTAATTGTTCTCATTGCCCTTGGCTCACAGATGGTCCTTGGAGAGCTCACTGTTGATGTGGTGCCAGCTCTCCTCCATTCCAGCTGCTAAAGGGCATTAGGAGACAAGTTACCACTCAGCACAGACTTTTCCTCTGCTCCATCTGCCTTCCACACCTGGGCCATTGCTGGAAAAGGGCTTGCTCACCAAAGCTGCCACAACAGGGCAATGTCTAAATCCCATCACAGCATCCAGGTCACCCTCCAGCCTCTCTAATCATCTACCCAAAGCCTCCCAGTTCTATCTGGATCTCCCTACACACCCTTCCTCCTTGACGTCCCTCCTGCCATGCAGCTGAGTCACTTCCCTTCCCCAGACCCCTTCTTCAAGCTTTCCCATCCCATTTGGCTTGTGAGAGCCTCTGCAGACCTAGCCCAGGAAACCTGACTCACAGAGAGGTCCTCTGTACTCACAGAGCAGCCCCTGGGCTGAAATTCTTTATGTTGAGGGTGGTAAAACACCAACAAAAGCTGCCCGGGAGAAGCTGTGGCTGTTCCATTACTGGAAGTGTCCAAGGCCAGGTTGGACAGGGCTTGGAGCAATCTGGGATAGTGGAAGGTGTCCCTGCTCATGGCAGGGGGTGGGACTCAGTGGCCATTAAAGGTCCTTTCCAACCCAAACCATTCTGTGATTCTCTCATTCCAGTCCCTGAGCTCCAGCCCCACTCCACAGGGACAACCTGGACTGCCACCCAGGCAAGATGGATGTGAGTGGAAGGAAACAAGGGGGGAGGAAAAAAACACAGCAGAGCAGAGAGAAGGTGAAAGGAGGTCTTATTTTTCACCAAGCCAAGTTGTTTTTGGAGGCACAGACACTAGGTTCATTCATGAAGCAGCTAAGTGCAGGGTTTTCAACGGAAACAATGAATTAACAAGGATGAGCAGCAACAGGATAAATGACCTTTTTCCTGCCTCCCAAAGTGTCCTGTTTCTTTCCTAACCAAGCAGCCAACAGCTCATTCAGCTTCAAGGCACTCAGCACCAGCAACCTGGTGCCTCCAGGGAACTCCAAGGGCTTGGAGAGGAGCTTTCCACGGAGCTGCTTCCTTCCTGTGACTCCACACCCCTCCCACTCAAACCCGTGGGAGCTGAGGGCTGGAGAGGACCCCACATCACACTGGGAATGTGAAGCACAGGTATTGCCATCCAGCAACATGACAGCCCCATGGCCAAAGCCAAGGCATCGTGGAATGAAGCTGCATCAGGGGAAGCTCAAAACGGATATCAGGAACAGGCTCTTCACCCAGAGGGTGCTCAGTCACTGGAACAGGGATGTGGTCATGGCCCCAAGCCAGACAGAGGTCAAAGAGCATCTGCATGGTACTTTTAGTTTTAGATAGTCCTGTCAGGAGTGGATTTGATGATCCTTATGGGTCCCTTTCAATATAGAACCACAGAACTATTTATGTTGGAAAGGCGCTGTGAGACCATTGAGTCCAGCTGTTCCCCAGCACTGCCAAGGCCACCACTGACCCATGTTCCCAAGTGCCACATCCACAGGTATTTAAAATCCCTCCAGGGATGGGGACTCCACCCCCATCCTGGGCAGCCAGTTCCGATGTCTAACAGGCCCTTTCCATGAAGGAATTTTTCCGGTACACAGTCTACCTAAAGCCATTTCCTCTCATCCTGTCCCTTGTTCCCTGGTAGCAGAGTCTGATCCCCACCAGATCCCTGCTCCTGCCAGGGTGGTGCAGAGAGCCAGAAGGTCCCTCCCGAGCCTTCTTTTTTCAAGGATGAGCCTCCCCAGCTCCCTCAGCTCCTCCTGGTTCCCCAGACCCTTCCCCAGCTCTGTTCTCTTCTCTGGACATGTAACTTGAGATATTCTAGGATCCTATGATCTGTGAACACCAGCCCAGTGGGACTCAAATCAATCCATCCACAGGGAAAAAAATCCCAGTTCACTGCGAACCCAGTGCCTTTCACCAGTGTGCAATTTGGCTTCAAAGATACAGAAAGAACGTGGTTTGACTTTCAGTTTCTGCTATCTCAGAATCTATCAGAGAGATATACTACCTTATGCTAACCTAACGGATTAAAGCAGAAGATGAAATGCTGTTCCATTATCTATTTATTAAAAGCACCACTTGAACTGCTTTTATTCGGTGTACATCTCCTAGTAAAGAGGCTCTCCTTGACTGTGTAAATCAGTGAGCAATTGTGTTTTAACAGCCGTTAGAATGGCATTTCCCCACGCTTTTAGATGGACTATCAGACAGAAAACCTCTTCCAAAACTCACTTATCGTAACAGGCGTGATAACAGAGCTCTTTACTGCTCCTCCACCACCAAGACAAATACAAAATGGGCTTGTAAAACTCACAAAGCAGAGATCATTCCCATTCCTGCTCCATGAATATCCCTAATGACAGGTCAAAATAAATAATTTTGTTAGCAGAGGAGAACCGTGCAGCTCTCACTGATGGATGGGACTTCTGGTAGGTGATGAAATGCAGGCTGCAGCAACCAATCCACCAATGCTACCTATTTCGTGGGAATTAGGTCTCACAGAGCCAGAAAGGATGAAGCCACTGAATCTACCTGTTCTCTGAGCAAAAGGCAAAGATATTATGCCAAATTTCCAGTAAAAGATTTCAGGTGTGAATACAGCAATACAAGGGAAATGCACAAGAAAAGGGAGGTTGTTGGATTTTCTCTGCTCCACCAGAATAAACTGGGCTTTTGCTTGGCCAGGGATATTTTTCCATGCCAAGAAATACTCTCCTTCTTCTTGCCAGGCTCTGCTGCTTTGGTATTCTAATTTTATTTACAAAGTGTTTCCATAAAGAAACCTGAAAGCAAATGTCAGATCTGCTGCGAAGAGGGGAAAGGGATACAACCACACACATGGGAAAGGATGCCCAAGGTCTGCAAACTATGAAAGTGGATGGATGGATGGATGGATGGATGGATGGATGGATGGATGGATGGATGGATGGATGGATGGATGGATGGATGGATGGATGTGTCCCAACTACTCTGCTGCTGTCAGAAACATCTCAGCACTGTGGCAAACCCAACACTGAGGTTGGTGCCCTTGTTCCTTCCTTTCCTGTGGCTACCTCCACTTTATCACTTGCTGCAGCTAAACTGGAGCACTGTCTTGCTGGAGAAAGCCCAGGGCCCAGCTGTGTCACCTGGAAGGACATCCATGCTTGGCTGGCTGGTTACCCAACCTGATGCACCCCAAGCTTCTGGTTGCCCTTATATGAGTTAAATTCTGACAGGGCTGACAAACCTAAAACATCATTTTAAACCACAACTGCTTCAAATTCAGCTTGCTTCAGCCTGTGACCTCCTTGGCAGGATCTTCCTTCAGCAAGGCAGCCCCAAACAGGAGCTGACAGTGCTTTGCAACCTTTTGAACCAGCACTCAGGTCCCTTGGGAACTGAGGGGAGGATTTCTCTCAACAGCATGCAAGCTCCCTGGCTCTGACAGCCCTGCTCTTGGGCTGCCTGGAAGGGGACCAGCATCCCACTCCCTCCACTCAGTGGTGTGAAAGGTCACTAGGGAAGGTGCACTTGTCACCAGGAATAAACCATTACACAGAAGTTGTGTCACATCTTCTTTCTGGGAGGATGGAGACAGCTGAAGTCAGGGAAAATCTCTCCTGATGCCAGTGGGGTTTGGCTCTGTCCCGGAGCAGTGAGTAGAAATGCCAAGCAGCAAAGAGTAAAACCTCTCCTAAATGACACAGGCTATCAGCTGGTGTGGAGAGAGCCCAAGGAGACACCCAGGGCAGCTGACCCTTCACACTGAGGTGCCAACCAGTCCAGTCTAACCATCTCCTTAACAGAAGTCACCCCATTACCATAAAGCTTGAACAGTGCCAGCTTCCCAGTCAAGCTAAATAAATCCCTTCCCTTTGCTTCACTTGACAGCACATCTTATCCAGAGCTATTCTGAGACAAAAGCCACCAGTGGACCTGAGACGACTTGATTTGAGGGCTCCAGCTCAGGAGAGCATGGATGACCCCCTGTGCTTCTGAGATGTTAGTTTTCCACATTTTACTACATCTATGTATCAGAATGACATTAGAGAAGATTTTATTTCTCTCTGCAATGGGTAATAGGCCAGAAACAAGACCACAAGCAAGAGTGACACACACACAGAAGAGAAGCAAACATCATCTGATCTTCTGGGAGTGAGAAACCAGGGCCAGCAAGCAGCAATGCCTGCCTGCTTACCTGGCTCAGAAACATCCTAGAAACACAAATACAGATCAGAGACCCCCCGACTGAGATGTTCTTCAGTGGAAAAGATCATGTCCTGCTTAAAGACCAGGAGAAAGCAGCACAGCCTCACAGGACTGTGAGGAAACAAGCCTGACAGCCACCAATTTTATGTAGCCTCATCTCTGAAAGGAGACCTAGACCAAGCTCTTCCTCCTGGCTCTGCTGCTGCACACATTTTGGAGTGTCTCCTTCCCCCTAGCTTAAGGCCCAGAGGTTGCCCAGAGGGTCACCAAGCCAGATGTGACTGCCCTTGACACTGCTGCATTGGAGATCAGCAGGGCCAACTTCCCAGCTCACAGCAGTGGCAGGCAGAGCCTGACACAAGCAGGGCACTTAAAGTCACCACATTTAAAGGGCTGGTGAGCCCAAGTCCGGCCCCTCTGCTCCTCAATGAAATGTGGGTCAAGCCACAAGGTGACAGTTAGTGCTGCCAGAGCTGTCCCTGCCCACCAAGGTGCTTCCAGCACTGTATCAAAAACTAAAGCAGAGCAATAAAAATTAAAAGAGAAGTAATATGGATCATAAAACCCAAGCACAAGACTAAAAAGTCCCCGGACACTGATGTATCATTAAGACAGGGAATGAACCTCCTCCCACAGTGCTGCCAAACCCCTTTTCATAAGAAATTATCCCGGTTTATGATTACTGTTCTATCAAAGACAAGCCAGGCTTTTGCTGCCTGGCTCCCCAGTGTTAAGTAAAAAGGTGCTGGAAAGGCTAGGAACTGGTGTGCTACCCCTGTACACCTTTTGTGCATCATTTCCCAAATGTGTTTTGTGGCTGAGACCATCAGCACCTTGAGCCAATGACTGCACACACCATGTCCATGAAAGATACCGTGTAAAAATGCTAAACAGATCTACAGAATCACAGAATGGTTTTGTTTGGAAATTAACCACTGAAGGCCATCTAGTCCAGTCCCCTTGTCATGGCCAGGGACACCTCCCACTAGACCAGCCCTGTCCAACCTGGCCTTGAACACTTCCAGGGATGGGACATCCACCACCTCTGATAACTGGTAACTAAAATAACTGGAGCCAGCCTAACACAGCTGCTGATCTCAGCTCTGATGAGACAAAACATTATTTTGCTAAAAGTTCTCCATCCTCCAGCCTTGAAGTGACTGATAATTCACAGGGATCCTCCCCATCCCAGTATGTTTCTCTTCTTCCACTCCATAAAGTCCCATTGAAACAGCAGTCACAGCTTCAGGAGTTTTGGCAGGGGGGAGTGTCCAATTGTAATTCACTTGAACACAAAGCTGAGGTTTTAATCATCCCCAGGGCTGGAGGGAGATTCTCTGCCTCCCCCCACACTACTCATCATCTCCATCCCCTACCAGTCTGGCCTCCTTGACCCATTAACATCCCCTTCTTCTTGTAAATATTGCCTGAGCACTCCTGCCTGCCCTCCTGCCCTCAATTAATCGTGGCCCGGGGGAGAAGCAGGTAAGAAAGCACTCAAATTTAACTGATCTCCACAGATGGTAAAAATGGAGCTCAATGTGACAAACACAGGCAGCAGGGGTGGGCAATGGCTTGGCAGGGAGGACAGCAGAGCCCTTCTTGCCCAAACAACCTTGTGGATGCCTGCCTGTCCTCATCTGCCATCACTTCATGAGATATGAGAAGTGTCCATGCCACAGAGTTTGAATTTCAGGGGAAAACCCTGCTCTGAAGCAGGTTCTCCTTCCAAGCAACACCTCTCCTCTGCTGAATCCCCTGTTCCTGGGCCATTAGGCCAATCCCTCCATTCCCAATGGAGTGGATGTCCCATCAGCCACACTCATCTCATGGTACAAGGCAGAAGTTGAGCCCACACAAGCTCTGCAGCTCCCAAATCTGATGGGAGTCTTGGAGACCACTGCATTAAGAACCACTGTATCTCAGCAACAAAGTAATGGCAAGAGACATCTGGAAAGCATGTCGGGTTGGATGGGAGCCTGGAGCAACCTGGTCTAGTGGGTTGAAGGTGGAAGGTGTCCCTGCCCACGGAGTCGAGAACTGGATGATCTTTAAGGTCCCTTACAACCCAAATCATTCTGTGACTCTACAATAAATATCTCAGGCTTCAAACAGCACCTTCAGCATCCATGGGGATACCAGAAATATAACTGGTACCTCCAGCATGGTACCAAACTCCCAGGTCCTGCTACAAGGAGCAACAGGTCATCCATAGACCAGCCCCAACCATACCCAAAGGTGGTTTTGCTGGAACAAAAGCAAAGGCCATGGAAATAGGTTGGAATTTTTTTTCTTTTTTTTTCCCTAAGATACAACTAAACTCTATGAGCAGGTAGTGCCTCAGCATCCTGCAAGCAATGCTTTCAATGTGAGGGAACAAAAGGCTGTGGCAGGGAGGGGAATGGTGGGAAACCTTACAGGCTCCCGAGCTTCATTTGAGACCTGGTGTTGGCAGCACAGGCTGTATTTCATCTTTTCATAAGTAACTCTTACCAGGAAACATTACAAAAAAGGGGGCATTTCAAGGCAGAAAAGTTGGTCTCCGAACATCATTTTATTTTATTTTTTTAAAAATCTTTTGTTAGCCACCCTTCTGGGGAGCGAATCCAGCAGAGGCAATACAGTGCAACGTGCACTCCTAAATTAGTTTCCAGGCACTTGGGATGCTTTATTATTCATTTCCTCCAAATATTAGGCAATGCCTTTCGCCCCTTTCAAAGTCTATACGAGGGGTCTTTGATGCATTGTGGAACTTGAAAGTTTCAGGTCTAAAGAAGCATTTCTTTTAAGTCCTCCCTTTTATCAAGCATATTCTGTTCTGTTCGCTATAATGCACACAATGGCATGAGAGTCTTGACCTGCTTCATGTCTGATGAGTTGAAATCTCAGATGCATAGGATAAAACAGCCATTCCTAGCAATACAGCTTAAACACTTAGGGCTCTATTCAGGCAAATATTACCCAGGGGTCTGCCACGCCACTGAAAAGCTGCAGAAATTGGCTCCGCAGACGGCTGACCAATTCAGCAGTGAGAAATGACCCTGCTACATTAACTCCCCTTTTCATTTCACCCTGGGCAAGTCAGGGTCTGGAGGTAACCGCAGCAGGAGGCGAGAGCCGGTTGAAGCCAGATTAATTTTCTTTATATAAAGTATTTTTGTGTGCGTGTGTGACCATGAATGTCATTATGCGGATCTGCAAAAGAAGGAGAGTAATGACATTAGGGCAGAGGCTCAGGAATCAGTGAGGTTTCTGTCTTCTGGTGACACCTGAGAGCTGTCACGTCTGCTGGAAAAGTAGAATTTGCAGTCTTCAAGACATGGCAAATGTCTCAGATAACCAGGTCTCTGCCTCTGCAGAAGGTGGGACTTTGCTGGGACACTTCACACCATCCAGCATTGGCCTCCTCCATGCATTAACCAGACTCATTCCATAATAATTTACCCTGTTTACAGGCATTTTTTTTTAATGTTTACACTGCAAGCTCTCTAGATTAGAGATGCCTCCTGCTCAATAATATTCTGGACCCAGGGCAGGGATGCAAAGTGAAACTCATCCTTGTAAAAGCAAATGCATTTCAGTAGAAAATTCAATGTTTTTGTCCTTTAGACAATTGCACTGACATGTTTTTACAGAAGTACCAGGTGGTTATTTTAGGATTTTAATCTTCTCTTATCAATCTCCTCTTGACAGGTTAGAACTAGGAAAGATTTCTTAAAGGGCGATCTTGAAATGCAAGAGTAAAATTTAATGTATGGGCTGGAGAGCTCCTAAATGAGTTGAAGCTGCTGGAATTTGTCTTGCATATTTTATACCTTAGGAGGAAAAAAGATGGCTCTAGAACGAGTCAGAAAAGGAGTGTTCAGACTATACAGGAAGATGTTTGTAAGGGAGTGGGTCCTTTTTCTATGTCTCCCCTTGACTTCCCCAGTGCTATGCCTTGGTATGCCTGCAAATCCAGTCTGTCAGCCTAAAACTAGTCTTAGGCTTAACCCAAACATTTCACTGGGAAAACCATTTGTTAAGCTATATAAAAAGAAAGAAGTTCATTCTGCATGAGTAAAACCTAGCTATGGCTTTCCTGACACTAACAAAACATCCAGCAGCATCTCCAAAGCCTGTAAAAATGGCAGTAAGTGTGTCTGCAGCCCCTGGCTCTGGTGTGTGTGATTCCAGCAGGATTAGCAATAAAAGCAAATCTGATCCAGAAGGATACAATCTCCCAACCCACCCACCTCCTCCAGGATGTTGCAGATCCAGACTGGTGAGCACAAGCCTGATTTTAAAAGGATGATGAGCATCAATCCCACCGCTGGCACAGCAGTAGCAGCAACAGGTACCAAAAACAATATGATAAAGACTAGACAGAACTCAGAGCTACCTGGTCTAGTTAAAGATATGCCTGCTTATTGCAGAGGGATTAGACTGGATGTCTTTTAAAGGCCCCTTCCAACCCAAACTATTCTATTCTATTCTATTCTATTCTATTCTATTCTATTCTATTCTATTCTATTCTATTCTATTCTATTCTATTCTATTCTATTCTATTCTATTCCATTCTATTCCATTCTAGTCTAGTCTAGTCTAAGCTCTCGCATTACCCACCTGGTTAGGGGGCTTTTTTAGGAGCCCTCTGAAGCATCCTTATTAAAGCACCATCAGGACATCAGGGGTTTGTGCCCTATGTGTGAGGTCTGCTGGAGGGGAGCTGACAAGTCGTTATGGTGTGTCCTACAAATCCTCTAAGTTGATAAGGGAACTCCAAAGATGTGATGATTTATCAGTTTACAGGCTGAAATTCTTTCAGTCAAGATAACAATCCTATTCCTTTGTGGTAAAGGAGTGTTTTTGCTTGGGGACTCTGGCAGGAGCAGAGCCAGCACAAGGATGGGACCCATTGCTCAAGAGTCAGCAGAAAGATTCTGAGGGGAGCAACTGCACAAATTTTAAGGAGCCTGAAAGAGTTCCTTTGAGAGAGAAAGAAAAAAAGAAGCAAAACTGCAAGAGAAACAAAAGCTATTTGTAAATCCCAGGCAGAGCTGACATGAGGCAGCCAGCACAGGAGTGGAGAGATGATAATGGAGCCTGATGGATAGTTCACAGGATTGTTAGACACCCTCCAACTCAAATATGCTGAGGAGCCAATTATTTAATGCTAAAGACAGTGCAAGCGGATGTTTAATAAGCTGAATCACTTCAGGATTGTTGCAACTCAAGGGACCAAACCCCTGCTGGTGTAAATCAGGAAAGCCAGCATGATGAAATAACCAGTGCTTCAGACACACACAGGTTCTCTGTCTCTGCCAGGAGAGCAGGAACTGCAGTGCAAGGAGGGGAATTGCAGCTGGAATTTGGGAGCAGATGGGTCCAAGGAGTACCTGGGGTAGGGAAGCACAGTCAACCAGGTTGGTGATGGCACTCAGCTCTGCAGCTGGTGGCTTTCCAGGCTGCCCTCTTTAGAGGTAAGGGGGCTGTTGCTCCCAGGAGGCCAGTCTGGGTTTATTTTCTAGCTAATTGCAAAGAGGCAGCAGGGAAGCAGTTAGGGGTATGAGAGCCAGAGAGGAGTTTGGTCTCAGCTCCAGGCAGTGATTAGCACCTGTTTGGGGTCAGGAATGATTCCTGGGAACAAAGCATCACTTCTCAGGCTCTTCTGCTGGGAGGGCTGTTGGATGAAAGCAGAGTCTCAGCACTCTCCCTGACTGCCTTGCCAGGAGGTGACCCTGCAGAAACACCATCTTCTTACTTGGGCTCTTCTTGTAGCCAAAGAAGAACAACAGGATCTGCTCATCCCAGAGTGCTGCCCAAACTAGACCACATGTAACATGGGACAAAACCATCTCCATGAACTATAAAGGGCCCCTACATTTTATAATGTCTGAAGATTGCCTTCTGAAACCACACTGTGTCACCTTCTCCTTTCATCTACACTCACACCTATGCTACAGAAGCTGAGATGTGCCTTAAAATCCACATCTCCCCATGATCCACTCACCACCAACACTGTTCCTGCATTTCCATGCTGCAGCCCAGGCTACAGAAGTGACCCAAGAACAGATACAAGGAAGAAATTCCTTATGATGAGGGTAGTGAGGCAGTGACATAGGTTGCCCAGAAATGTGGTGGATGCCCCATCCCTGGAAACATTCAAGGCCATTGCAGCAACATGGCCCATGGCATGGAGTTGGACTAGATGAGAACCATGGTTCTCTAATTCTGTGATAACCCAGCCACTAAGATGCCCCTCAGTGTCCATAACACATTTGCAGCATGGGGCCCAGAAGGGAGATGTGGGGATTCTGTCCCTGATGAATGGGAACCTGTGGGGACTCACAGCATGGTTCTGCTGAGGATTTGGCCAGTGCAAACTAGGCAGCTGGTCATGAGAAGATAGTGAAAAAAAACCAAACACCCAGTTTCCCACCTGGCTCAATGCAAAATACGTCAGTTCAGCAACATCAGCTCGGGATCTGATTCTGGCACATCTGAACCAGCTTAGATGACAAAAAAAAAGGATTCTCCTTTCTTCCTGTTCAAGACCTTTAGGCAAACATCCAACTCACAGCCTCCTGTGTGACAGCTGCAGAAAACAGGTCTGGAGAAGACCTTGAAATGTCACCCAGATCGCAGCCCCGTGACTGGGTCTGCGACGGGGCCAAGCACAACAACAGCCCAAAGCTCTCCAAGCATTAACAAATATTGTTGCTTGGAGCACTCCCATGCAGCTGCCAGCATATCTGCTGCCTGCTCCTTCCAGCACTGCAGCACTCAGAACACACACACTTATGAGAGCATCTTCTATGGATTTACAGGAAGAGCAATTAGAGGTTTGGTTGTTAATGACAGCAGAAAATCGTGGTGGTGGCAAAGATGCTTTGTGCTGATCCATCAACACAACAAACTATCTCCTCTGCTGCAGGAAATCTCAATATAATCCTGAAGGGCAGGAGTAGACCCCCAAGACCCCATAAAGATATTAGAACAAGCCCAATTTTTGTCCTGCTTGCCAGGAGCTCCCAGCTTCCCCCACAAAGCTCACCCAGGTAAGTACTCACCAGTACCCTTGGTTTTGGTTCAAATTGGTGATGCTCCCTTTGCTCCTCTGACCATTTCCTAAGGAACAACGAAGAGAAAAAAACAAACAAAAAGCCTTCATCAGATTCAGGACTGTCTGGTAAAGGAAGGCTGGGTCTGAAGACACCTTCTGCCAGCAAAATAGGAAAAAACAACGGGAAAACAGCCAGGCCTGTTCCTGCCCTGCTACCACATGTGTTTCCATGGTCAGTTCATTTGCTCATCATCCTTCCCTGTAGCACAAAATCACCTAGCAACACCGTGCCATGGAGGTACAAACCCATCCCATCCTCCCAGTGTATCACATCTCCTGTGACAGCTGGGAGACGAACACTCTGGAAGCTGATCACACCCAAGTAGCTTTGGCTGCTTCACTCATCCCACTCCCCAGCTAAACATTATTCTTTGGTCCCTTTGGGAGTCCCCACTTCCCAGGGCTTTTACACCCATAGTTCAGTTGTCAGTGTTATTTTAGTGGCATTCATGGTGGAACCTGCAGTGGTACTCAAATCCCACAGGTCCTGAGGTAAAGAGAGGGAAAGTGTAGGACCAGTATCCTCTCAACTCTGCCCATAGAAGTCTCCTGCCCCTCTTAGCTTGGGAAAAACTTTGGAGAAATGGAGTTCTACTCAAGCTCCTGGCCATCACTTGCACTTGCAAATGATGGAGGCTGCGGGCTGGAATTTCCAAACAGGAAGCTGACACCTCCATTAGGTGAGTGGGACTGTCACCAGCATGTTCCAGAGAAGATAACAAATCACACTGATGGATGATAACACAGGCTACGTAGAGGGTGACTGTTGAGAGACAAGATGGCCCAGCAGGTTGGCTGGAGGTGGGCAAGACTCAAGAGCTGATGAAGATCAGCAGGAGGGTGCTTTGGAGGACCTGACTCCATTTCAGCACAGCCTCAAGGTGTGAGACCCCCACCAGCTGGCAGAGCCATCATATCAAGGGGGTCCTGAGCCTCCCAGTACAGCTTGGGGTGGGGGGGGAAAGTGGTTCAGGTAAGGGTCTGTTCTCTGCCCTGGGTAAGAACAGAGAGGAAAACCACTGTGGTTATTACAAGACTGACCACATATGATATGGGAGTGCACAGCTGAAAATCGCTCCTGTGGCTCAGCAGCCAGTTAGAGAAGCAGTATCTGTATGTCAAAGAAGTAATGAGCTCATAATGTGGGGTATTTTCCCTAAAACAGCACCAACAGCTCACATCTGTCTTTAAACCTGAGTTATGGCCAGGGCCTGGGGGTTCCCACCAACTCATGGAAGCTGCAAGGTAAATGGGATCCCTATGCCAAGGCTCACTGGTGTGCAAAGCAAGGAAAACAGCCGCTCACTGTGTGCAGCCTCTCAATTTTACATAAGAAGGTTGAAACCAAGGCAAGGAGACACTTGTTATCACGGGACAGCTGGAGATGGAGACACTGCCTTCTCTTACCAAGGCTCCCAAGAGGCTCCTGACCAAATCAACCACTGAAGCATCTCCTTTCCCTCTCCAGGCAGCCCTTGCAATGGGTTTATTAGGGCAGGGTCCCCCCAGCACTATTTCCCACTACACATGATACAGGGAAGTAACTTCTTTCAGAAGAAGTTAGCCTTTATAGGATTCTCAGTCTCATTATTTTTATGGAAAGTGCCAACAACATTTTTCAAGCCAGGCTAACAGCTGGATGGCTGTCCCAGGTCAGAGAAACCAAGGGGCTCTGAACACTACCCAATTAATTAAACTGGTGAGGTAATTGCTGTGCATGGACACTCAAGGGATGGAGGAAAACCAGGAAGGGTAACCTTCATGATGGCCTCTAATTTTCCTTCTCATGCTCCTAAAACCACCAGTCTGAGGACATTTAGGCAGTAGGCAATATATGGAGCACAGATGAGTGATGGAGCACAAAGTGGCTGCAGACAAGCACCAGGGCCACAATCAGCCCCAAGAAGGGGACTTCCCTGCAGCTAATGAGTCCATCTGCTTTCAAGAGCATCCAGCTGCTCTGACCTTGTGCACTCCTTCCTTAGACCCAGCCCTGTTCAGATCATTAGCTGGCAAGGAGCTGCCACTGCTGAGGACTAATGGCTCATTTGCCACCCAGCAGCCAAAAGTGATCAGCAAGGGGACAAATAGCTTAATGCAGGCCACTGTCAACATGCCCACGTGGGTCAGCACCATCCTTTATTCAGGGCAAAACTCCCAGGGAGGGCTGCAAAAATCCTGCAGTGCCCTGGCTTCATTCCAGAGCTCATCAGCTCTGCTAAGGTTGAAGCACAACCTCCTCCTGGCTTCAGGGCAGTGGTCGGGACCACATTTCCTGGAGCAACACTGGGCTTCAGCTTTAACTTCCAGCTAAAGGCTTCTTCTCTCTGCAGGTCCTTCACTGCAGCTGTTTCCCGTGGCAAGGGCAACTCAGGGACCCAACAGCTTGCAATGCAACACCTTGCTGTAGATAGGTCAGGGGTGGATGTCTCCTCACAAGCTATAGGACAGGAGGAAACTGCCTCAGGTTGCATCATGGCCGGTTTAGATTGGATCTGAGGATAAATTTTTTCATAGAAAGGGCTGTCAAGCCCTGGCACAGGAAGCCCAGGGCAGTGGTAGAGTCTCCTCATTCCCAGAGAGATTTAAAAGTTGTGTGGGTGCAGCACTTGGGGACATGGGTTAGTGGTGGCCTTAGCAGTGCTGGGGGAATGGTTGGACTCAGTGGTCTCAGAGGTCTTGTCCAACCTAAATGATTCTGTGACAACAAAAACGACAACAAAAAACCCAATACTGTTTGAGGCTCAGGAGAATCCTCTTGAGGCAATAAGTGGGAGTTCCTTGGCTATGAAAAGCCTGAACCTGAGTCATAGTTTCATTAACCCATTACCATGAAGAACAGTGGCTGTGAACAGTAACAGTCATGGTCCACCCTCTAGCCAGAGAACAGGGAGCTGAGGAGGATGCTCTGGTGCCCTTGTAGCAGTTTCCAAAATAGGATGGGTACTGCTGAGAGCAGCCCGGGCTTCATTCTCCCATTCCCAAAACACACGTGCAATGAAAAGCAGTAAATCAACCACACTTGCCTGTGGCTTCCCCCTCAGCCACAAGGTCCCTTTTAGCTTCTTGGGGTGGTTTGTAGATGAATTGAACACACCCTCCTGGACAGGACACTCAGCTTTCTAATTACCCTCCTTGAATACATCACTAACATGCCACATCAGCTGGTCTGTTCCTCTCACCACGTGTCTCTAGAAGTGGAGCTGCTGCCCCTCTTTAGCACACTGACCTCTCAGTGTGCTCAGTGTGCTCAGTGACCTGCTCATCCCAGCTGGGCTGAGCTGCAGATCTGGGAAAGACAGTTCCCAAACAAACTGGTGATGTGCCCTGCTTTTCCTGCTCTTGAGATCAACCTCACAGGAAGAAGCAGCCTTTATGACAGAATCACTGAATAGTTTGGGTTGGAAGGGACCTGTAAAGGCTGTTTAGTCCAAACCCCCTGTCATGGGAAGGGATACCTTCAACTAGATCAGGTTGTTCAGAAACCTGTCCAGCCTGACCTTGAATGTTTCCAGGACTGGGGCATCCACACCTTCTCTGGGAAACCTGGGCATGTGTTTTACTACACTTATTGTAAAAACTTCCACCTAATAGATAATCTAAATTGATTATCCTTCAGTTTAAAACCATTACCTCTTATCCTATTGCAACAGACCCTTCTAAAAAAGTTTGCCCCCTTTCAGCACTGGAAGGACCTCTGAGGTCTCCCTAGAGCCTTCTCCAGGTATCCAACCCCCAGCTCTCCCAGCTGGTCTCCAGAGGAGAGGGGCTCCAAGCCTTGGAGCATCTCTGTGGCCTCCTCTGGACTCACTCCAGCAAGTCCTTTCTGTGCTGAGCTCTCTCCAGGGTGACGACACTGCCCTGCCCTCAACAAAACAAGCATTCAAGACACTCCCAGTGGATTCCCAAGGTTTCCATCCATGCTCTAGCCCTAACTAGCCAGCAGCTGGAATTTAGCTCACCTGAAGTACAGGCTGGCCAGCAGCACAGACCATGGGCATGCCCTTCCCTGGGTCCATGCCATGGGGTGACCCTCAGGGACAGCCTGATAAACCTGTCCCAGTCCCTGGCATGCTGGGTAGGATTCAGCTCCAGATTAAAGCATCTCAGTTGAGGTGCCCACGTGCAAATCCTGGATTTAGCTGCTCCCTAAGCTATCCAAGACCCAAGCATGACTTTGTCAGGTATGACCCTGGATCTGCATCCCTCCTGGTTCACAGATGGAGACTAACCAATATGTCTTAAGGTTAAACTAGAAACCTATATCCAGCAGTTTAATCATCACCTATACATGTGGTGGCTGTCCCAGCTCTCACTGCTGGGATTTGTTGGAAAGCAGTGGGCATGATTTGGGGTGCTTGGTGAACCATTTAGTTATTCAAACATCAGTATCTATTTTGGGGTGTGAAACACGCTCCAGGCTCCACTGCTCAAACCTCCACCAACTCTAACAGGAGATCAGGCACCGAGTTAATATTTTTATCTTCCACTGCAGCCCACCTCCAGCTCCTGGCCCAAGTTTCAAGAGCTCTAAAATAAAATCCATTTGCCTTGGATGAGGATGCCCTCCAGCTCTGCACTCTCAAGCCCCTGCTGTGATGAGCAGCACAGTCCTGGCACATCAACACTTCCAGGAAGGTTCCAGTGTTTGTGTGCCTTCTGCATAATAGCACTGAAATAAATTTGACAAAGAAAGGAGAAGGAACAACTGATATGCAAACCCATGTCATGAATCATTCACCAAATCTGCTCTCCAGTTTTCAAATAATTTTGGAGGTTGCTTCCAAAGTTCTGTTTGCAAACCCTCTGTTAATCTGGGAAGCAGATGCTGCTACAGGCTGTATTACAGCATCTTCAATAAATCCCCATCAGATATTATTTTAAAATGCCCAGGCCTTTTGCAATCACTTGTTTTTACATCTTCTTGGAATATCTGAAAACCAAACATCACAAAAAAAACCCTTGTTTTGATTCACCTGCAACAAACACGCCTACAGCAGGGGAAGAGTTCATTTCATATCCTCCCTCATGCCCAGGTCACCCTGAACTCCTCCCAGAGGAGTCTTCCCATTTCCTTCATATGCTCTTAAGAATTTTTGCCCTCACCAGACAGATTAATGGATCAGGAAGGTGCCAGAATTGTTTTCTAGCAGCCTTAATAATGACAAACAAAACATGGAGCTGCAGGCAAACATTGCTGTGTTGTCAGACAAAATGAGGGTGAATCCTGGCTTCAGTGAAGTTCAGAAGAAAACTATGATATGCTGCCTTCCCAGATGCTGCTTGAGCATCTGGGGTGTCCTGACAGCCATGAAATGGCAGGCTGGCCTCTTTCCAGTCTAAAAAGTAAAGCTCCCTTTAGTAGCACTCACCAGTCAGGTGCCTCAACCCTTCTGAAGGTGTGTGGAGGTGGGTAAGATGATGTCTGACCATTGTGCATCAGGATGTGCAGTGCAACCACAGAGCCTCTCCATGGTGGAACAACAGGCCACACACCATAAGGTGTAAAAAACCCAAAATACACCTTCTTTTGGGGATCATTCTCCTTCCAGCCATTATTGGAATGTGTGGTGGGAAGGAGATACCCAGGGACACACACCCCTCACAGGCCTCAGAAAAATGATAGTTAGCTAAGCTAGGCTGGTTATCTAAAGACTATCAGCAAAGGAGAGAAGTCACAGTGAAATGCAGCTGATCTCAGCTATGTATCTACCTTAGAAGTGAAACCACACAACTGAAATGGTGCTTGCTGCTCACCAAGAGTGGTGAAGACAGCCTGGGCAGCAAGGGAAGAGGTGGTACCATACAGGTATCCAGATGTGGACAGGTGAATCCCACCTCTCCAGGAAATAATCTGCTCAGCTGACAACACCCATTTCTGTCAATTAACAGAGCAGCCTGAGAGCCTGAGCCCCACTGAAAGCCTTGAACAGGGCATTCACAGGACCCAAGTCACCCACATCCCTGCAGAAAATCCCACCTGGAAAACATACTTTGAAAAGGCATTTCTACCATGTCCTGACACATACGGACATTTCATTGCCTAGGAGAGTGTTTGGGATGATTATTGCTGGGTTTTTTATTGCCAGGGACTGTTTCTTCCAGCAATAAAACGCCCTGAGACAGATCATCCTTTCCAGTTCAGGAAGAACTGACTGTGTGGGTCATGCTCAGAAGGAGTAGTGGCCTGGCTACATCTTTGGGCTGATATCCTTTCCAACCTCAAGTGTCAGCTGTGGTTGGAAAGTGCTTTGAAATCTACAGGTGAGAAGTGGCAGGTAAGTCAGTGCTGCATTCTTCCAGCAATGGAGGGAGAGGGAAAGCCAATAAAGGGGGAAAAATCCCACACAATAAATAATACTCGATAAATTACATAAAATGAATCCATTAAAAAACCAATCCTCCAAGAAGCAGCTGCTTCATCCTTTGCTGTTGATAGCATCAATATAAGAGAGGAAATTACCAGCTTGTGTTCTGCAACACATCACACCGACTTTCCTTTACAAACTCTAATGCTCCTGATTGCAGTGCCAATTTAAAATTTACCATAAAAACGCAGAATCTCATAAACTTTACAACCTCAATCACACTCACTGAGTGTTTTTCACCCAAGTCAAATGCACAGGCACCCACTCCATTCTCCAACATGGATACACAATGATGTAATGCCAAGAGCAGATGGGAGAGCAGACCAGGGCATCACAGCTGAGATCTGCATGTCCTGGGCAGCCCAGGTCAAAAGAAAAGTCAGGCTGGAAAGCAAACAGGCAACTGGCTCTGCTGGAAGTACCCTCAGAAGTCCATGAGACAGCTCATGCCATGCCCAGTGGGACGAAGGGTGTCCAGAACCATGATTTATGATCAAGGTGATGAAGCACTGGAAGAGGCCACCTACAGCATCTGTGGCTGCCCCATCCCTGGAAGTGTCCAAGGACAGGCTGCATGGGTCTTGGAGCATCCTGGGATAGTGGAAGGTGTCCCTGTCCATAGCAGGGAGGTTGAAATAGACGATTTTTCCTTCCAACCCAAACCATTCCATGATTCTATAACCAACTACAACATTACCTTGGATGCAGCAGCTCTGGTGCCCCAAATGCACTGCCCTAGAGGTGGGACCAGCATCTCATGATGCTGAACCAACCTCCTTGCACTGGGACATGCTTAAAATGTAGCTGCTTTTTAAGCCCTTTTGATCAGAAGCCACAAGGCTCTTAAAAAAGCAAGGCTCTGATGCAAAACCCCAAGTCATTTCCCTAATTCTTGTCTTCCTTCAGAAATTTAAACTCATGGAGCTCCTACAGAGAAGATGGTGTGAACTTTTAATGAAGGGAAGGAGAATGAAGCTACGTCCGTGCCATGAACCGACCATTTGCTCTTGCAGGCATGTGTTCCAGCCATGAGCTGACAAGGGGAAACTAATTAGGCTCCTAATTTTGCTTCCTAAGTTCTTTCACTTCTCATCGAAGTGTTGTCACTGTGACAGAAAGTCCATTTCTCTGAAGGGGTCCAAAGGATTTTGGCTAAAGTGGAATAAAAATATGTCTGTTTCAAGATGCACTTCCCCAGGAGCCATAAACCACCACTCAGTGCCTGCAGTCTGCATGCACCCTGTAAGGTCTGCCTTAAAACTCTGTCCAGATTCACTCTCAGCTCAAAATTACGGGATATATTTGGAGGGGGGAAAAAAAGTAATTTTTGCAATCAGCTTCTCTTTGTGACTGACTTAAACTGCAATGAGATGGCTGCTTGAAGATGCCGAAAGGGTTAAACCTTGGAAGAGGAGAGGCAGGACTTGGGGATGAAGTAGTTGATCAAAGGGTGGCTCAGAAGTTATTTAAAAATAAACCAGAAAGTAGAACTTCCTGGCGGTTGCCGCTGTAATTACAATGCAGACAACGGGGCCGTGGTGCTGTTAAGGTTACTGGATTTTCCTAGCAGCTGTGTTTAATTTACTTAAAACATGCAAAGCCATCAGGTCAGATCCCATTAGCAGAATCTCTCCAGAGCACTGCAAGAGATGGCCAGCCCAGCACCGCAGAAATGCTGAGGGAAAAAACACAAGTGTAAAATATCCCTGGAGAAGTAAGAGAAAATCATGCCATGGTCAGCACCACCCGTTGGCCACAGCAGAGGCTCAGTGGTCAGTCCCTCCTACTCATCCAAGGACCTGTCCCTTTCCTCCCATCAGAAGTCATCTGTTGCTGAGGTCTCCTAAGATCACCACAGACAGAAATCAGTGCAAATACCTCGACCAGCTGTGATGGAGAAGGTACCTAAGAAATCTGGGATCAAGCTTTTAGGGAAGCCTTTTGAATGTGTTTTGCTATCACCCAGGTCTGTCTGTGTCCTACAACCTGCTTATGAGCACAAACAATGGCCCAACTGGATCCCTCTGCACTCCAAGAGTCCCCCTGACTTTTGTGTTTCCTTAGAGAGAAGTTCCACTTGTCCAGAATGATGCTCAGGGCCACCTTGGAGGTGGGAGCTTGGTGGATTTCTGATTCGGATTTGGATTTGGATTCCCCCTCTGGAGCTTTGTTCATGCATATGTAATTCATCAGGACCCTTTCCAAAATACACGACCAAAACCTACAACCTCCTCCTCATCAGATCTCCTAGAGATCTTTTTCTGTTTTTTTGGTTTGGTTTGGGGGTTTTTGCTTGTTTGTTTGGGGTTTTGTTCGGGTTTGTGTTTTTGGAGTTTTTTTTTGTTCTTTTAACACTGGCTCAGCCCCCAAAGGGAATATCAAGGTTTCATCTACTATTTGTGGCTCCTTCCAGCTCAATTCTATTTCTAAAATTAGCATCCTGAGAGACATAATTGCTGGAACAAAAGGTGTTAGGTCACATTTCGGTCCCTGCACATCATGCTAAGTGCTTCTGCAGCCACCTACGACCACATTAGAGCCAGCCATGAACTGAAGCTTAAACGTGACCTGCTCCACTGAGCCCTGCCCAGCAGAGTGATGGAGCTTTAATAGGTGCTGATGCCAAAAGGAAGAGAACTGAAGGCAAGGACAGAGGCAAATGTGCCATGGAATCCCTTCTCCACATGACCCAGATACACAGAATGGGAAAATAAACAAAACAAAGCAAAATCAAAATAATTTTTAATAAATAAATACATAAAATTAATAAATTAAAATAA
>VYZS01068530.1:31422-48272 GCA_013400695.1 Neodrepanis coruscans | reverse complement strand
TTTTTTTTTTTGTTTTCCCACAGAAAGTGAGTGCCTTGCTGTGTTCATTCTGCTCCTTGTTTTCTTTTTTCTCCCTACAGAAATAACCTTAGCCTGCTCCTTTCTTCACTTTCCATTGGACAGTGTGCAGTTGGGGTTTCAGGTGTATTTTGTATTCTGCTAAACGCTTTCTTCTCCACTGGGAAAACATTCTAAACTTCTACAAACTTTGTCATCTTTTCTTCTAAGGTAAAGCATGACTGCATAAGATGAAGAACTTGATATATTTTAAAATCAGTAAAGGATATTTTTGTCCCCAGTATGATTACAAATTGTATCTTTGCAGTATGTTATTTACACATATATTCACTCACTCTCTTAATAGCGATAAGATCACAGCTGCAAACCTCAGTTCAATCCATTTGTCTTACCTGGGCTCCTCTTGTTTAGCTACTATCACTGTCTCTGACAAAATACTGGCTTGTACACCTGTGTAGAGCTTAAAATTAATAAATGTTCCATTTACTTTCAGAGTAAGAGCTCATTTATCTTCTACTGAAATCTTGCCCATTGCTCTTATGAAGGATTACCTTTCACAAATGGTGCTGGATGATGTCCTCTCACCCAAGTTGTTCATGATCAGCTAGTGTTTGCAAATTTGTGGAAGTCAGTACAGTACAGCATAATGCTTGGATGTTTTTCAGAGTATATGGCTTTTCCTTGCTTGTCGCAATCCAGGCAGCTGTGCATGTTGGTTTTGTGAAGTCAAGACTTTAAGCCTTGCTTCCATTTTACCTATATTTCCTTTCTGGGCTTTCTGCAGTGACTCAGCGTCAGAACATTGTTCTTCTCTTCATCCTGTCCTTGCAATTGCCTTTCCTTGTCAAATCACCAGACTTTCTTGAAGGTTGATTCTAGTTTACCAAAATGTCTTCTGACATTTTCCCTTGCATCCCATCATAAGCTCTGATCAGGATATTATCCAGTCCCTTTCAAATTGAAAAATTGGCTCTTAACCTTCAGAAGACACACACATTTTCCTGTACATTCATTTTCTTTTCCAACTCTGTTTAAAAGCTCTGTTTCATATGGTTCACTTTTACCTGGAGTGCAGAACTCCTCAATGTGGGATATCAATCAGTCATTTCTGCCTGAGTAAACAGTAAGATTTTATAAATACGAGTCATTTGTTGTCATAAAAATGAGGCTATGTTCTGACTCTTTTCCTTGTCACTGGATTCCAAAGCTCTCAGTGCTATTTGAGCACATTCCCATGACCATCCCCATTTCCAGAGAGGTAAATTGCTACCAACGCTTCCTTAGCTCAGTACTATCAGTGATCAGCAATCACCGAAGAGCCAAGCAATTTATCAGAGATCCATTTATTTCAGGGTGCAAGCTCTAACCTCTTAATTACACAGGTCTTTAGACCATGCAACTGCCTCTTTACCACAAAATTATCATATAGATATGATTATTGCAGACATGGGAAAAACAAGGCAGTGCATGGAAGATTTGTGAGGAGAAAGAGGATCCATAAGGGACTATTGGAAAGAGAAAACATGAAAAAAAAGTTAGGTGCAGAAGGGAGCAATAAACTGACAAAGAGAGGAAAAAGTGTAAACAGGAGGCTCACTTAGTTTTGCTTCATTGCCCCCCAATATAGCATAGACCATTCAAGAAAAATGTCATGGAAAAGTCTAAGTACTGCCCCTGCAACAAGCATCAGTCTTATGAGAAAAGATGGGGGGTTTTCCCTTTATAACCCAAGAAGGAACAAAAAGGGGCTCTTTTCATCCCCTGGTCACCATCATGAATTCAAACTGATAAAATTATTTTGACCTAATGATGTGAAATAAAGGTAATACTTTGTGTTACAACCCTCATAACTGCCCAAAATTAGGTCACATGAGTTATGTTCCCTACTCAGATAATGTGTGTTAGTGAAAGAAAATTACTGAGACCAGCAAAAATAGAAGGATTTTAATCCTCCTAAGAAAAGAACCCACATAATATTATGGACAGAGATTGCACTGAACTTTTGGTCTGGTTTCTGGATGTTATTTCTTGCTTTACCTCCTCTGTGTGTCTGATAGAACACTCCCAGCTTTCTCAGATTTGTACAGCAAAGTGATTTGAGCCCCTAGGGTAGGAGCTATTCAACTTAGCTGACGATGTTAAGTTTTATTCTTTTCCTTGGTGGCCCCCATATGATAACTAATTTTCTGTTTCCTGTTATTTGTCCAATCAACACAGCAATTAATTACATATATTTCAGTCTTAAGACCAAGCTTTCTCTCTCTTTTCCCAGAATCATTCTACATCCACTAGGGTCTGATAATTTTCCTGCTCAGTTTGGCACCTGTATTTAACAAACAATAAACACGGAATGGGATGACCTTGAAACATGATTGAATTCAGCATTCTGCCCATAAGAAATGTGGGTTCATGTGTATACTGAGGTATTTCAAAAGCCTTGAAGTAATTTGTTTAGAGGCTGGCAGCACAAAGTCCTTGTTTTGGAAACATTTTTTTATACTACTATTATGAGTTCCAAGGAGCAATTTGTTTTTTCACTTTTCTCTTGGAATCCTATTCATAGTCACATTAATTTGATTTAAAGTTGACATAAACTGGAGGAAAATGTTTAAACAAAATTCATATTCCATTTATCTATGCACCAAAAATAAGAAGGATGCAGATGAACAAAATGCTTCCTTTTGGACCAAAGTGATTCCTAGTTTTCTTTTCTGCAGCTGCCCTTCTTTTCAGCTTCACGCATTAGATCCAGGTTTTTCTAGCATTGCAGCACCAAACCCATCACTCTGTTATTCATCCAGAATTACCTGAGTGTGCCGCTACCCTACATGCTGCCCAGTTTCCTTCACCAGCCTGCCAGGGTGACTGGTGGACCTGTTCCCAGGGAGCCCACTCTCACTTCCCAGGCCAGCTGCAGAGTCCTCCCAGGACCAGATTTTGTATGGTGAGGGGTAACAGAAGGACAGAGGGAAGGAACAGGACCCATATTTTCCACTGCAAAACAAAAGCTGAGCTGCTAGCTGCTAATCTGAGTCTCCATTTGTCTGCCCATGCCAATCCCTCAGATTCTGAAAGAACAGAGATTAATGTTTTGCTTGCATGTTGCAAGACTCCTTCACCAGGGTTGTCCTCTCCAGGACATACAGAGTGAGAGAGATTGTACAGGGTGATTGATACAAGTACCTCCATGGCTGAGTCTTTGGCTAGAGAACAGCCAGTACACAAACTGAAACTTGTAGTATTGCACTTAGAGAAGATGAAACAAGGACTTGTGGTACTTCACTTGTCTGACTGCTCTGTGGACCAGCACAATCAGTACCTACCAGAGAAGCCATGTAAAGGTCAAGCAAAATTCCAGTGCAAGACTTGTGCGATACGTTAAAGTCGTTGCTGATGGCAGAATCTACTGAAGGCTGTCATGGGTACAGAATTCACTGTATATGATAAGAATGCAACTTTTTTAATGTGCCTTTTATCCAAAAAGGGAGCTTCCACAATTTGAGTTTACCTACACCTGCGATGTTAGACTGCAAAACTGCTTAAATTCCTATGTATGGAAAATGCACTCATTTTCAAAACTGGCTCACTGAAACAACAGCTAATTCTTCTGAATTTTCAAATTCAAGTTTTCACCAAGAGTTGTTTAGATTATATCACATTTTCAATTTTTTAAAACTAGCATGTGGAAAAGCATATGAAAAATGAACTCCTCTTAAAGTCATCATTATTGTCCAAAACATGTTTTGTATAGGAAATTTAATCAGGCTTTGTTCACAACACATGGGAATAAATCTGCTGTTTCTGCAGTGCTGAGGAGCTGATCTGTGTGTAAAATACAGAGAAGGAAGAATTGCATATCAACTTGCAACTAGATAAGGAAGAGTGAAAAAATTTGGTGGATCATTGGATTTTAACATCACTACTTTTATGGAAAATGGCACAGGGGCCTTTCACAACCATGAACATTCAACGCTCATTTGAGCAATCACACCTCTCTCAGCATGCTTGTTCCCTGACATTTATGCGGCTTGCACTCTCTCAGCAGCCCCCTCATTACAAATCTCTAATGCCACTTCTTGTGTCATTTAATTTTCCTGTGAAGGTCTTCTACTCACTGCCTTACCACATTGTTTGGCTCATGATTTCTGATGAAACCACAGCTAAGATAATATCAAATACAGCATAAAATAGAGAGGGGTGAAAGCATTTAGTCCTTGTCAACTTCACTGAAATTTGCCGTGAGGACATTTTGAGAGAGTACATCTTCAGAAAAAAAAACTTTTCCTCATGTGGGTTGAGGTATCATACTTGGACAAATAAAAATCTTGAAGTTGTGTCTTGGAATACAAAATACTGTAATTACCATTTCAGGATAAAGAGGTTGAAAATATTCTGTACATGAATAGCAACCTCTGTTAGTACTCGACCCTTGGAAAGGTCATTAAATGGCAGTCTGTGAATGAAACCAGGAGGCTTGGCAGTTTCTTGGCAAAGTTGATGGAATAGACAACTTTCAGCTGCTGGCTACATTTTTTTCTCCCTTTCCCCAGTTGATACTGTAATTGCAAGGAACATTTTTGAGAATGTGGGATGAATCAAAAGAGTGAAACCATGAGGAGAATGGAAATGGACAAGAACAATTTAGTAGCAGAAAATAGAAAACTCAGAGGGAAGGGAAACAAATGGACTTCAGGGAAAAGAAAAGTTAAATTATATTTTAAGTCTTACTGATGCCTGATGAGGAAAAGGGTTAATTAGCAGATAAGGGAAGAATATTGCAAAACTGCTTTGGTTGGAGAATGTATGACTTCATCTTTAGAAGCAATAGAGATAAACAGACCACAGCCCCTGTGAAAGGTGAAACAGCAAAGCCTCTGGAGATGTCAGACGCTGAGAGGCTTTTATTGTAGAGCTGATAGCAACAAACTGTCAGCCTGGGCAGCACAGCTCCTCTGCATAAAGATGCAGCTGCTGTAAGAGCTGTCTGAGGGATACAGAAAGAAAGAGATGCTGCTGTAACAAACTGAACATGTTGTTCGCATTGCCTCGTGAAATCCATAAACAAACTTTAAAAGTTAGAAGTAAAGACGTTTCTGTCTTCTGTAACCCTATATCCCTGGTGTATCAGCAGGTCAATTTTGTTCACATAGTGACACACTAGACAAATCTGTTCACTAACCTGGGGTGTCCCCATGTCAAAACACCTCGGTGATAATTCCTCGGCCGTGTGGGTGTTTGTTCTGGGAGTAACAGGGGGACGGGATAATAACTGAGAGATCAGTTTCTTGTGAGCCATCAAGCCCCTTTAGTCACAAATAACTTTTTGTGTGAAAGCCCTGCAACATTCACCTTTTACCTGCCCTGCGGGAACGATCTCGAAGTAAAAAAGAACATTTTCAAAACCAACAAAGCCTGCCTTTCCTTCGTCTTCCGCCCAGAATTTATTGCTGTTCAATACAGAAATTCGGCGAGTAAGGCACACGGGTGTTCCCCAGGCTCCAGCACAGCAGTCGTTATCACCCGAACAGGGGCACTGCAGGAAATTCTGGAGGCTCCCCCCGGCTCCCGGCTCCCCTCCCCCGGCGGCTGCGGTTGCGGGAAAGGCCAGCGGGGGGCGCTCCGATCACGCCGCCCGCCGCCCCCCCACCCCAACCCGCACCGGCGGGGCCCGCCCGGGGCTCCAGCAGGAATAAGGGAATTTGGGGGAGAATAAGGTCAGTATCATCCCCCACCCCTCCTCCACAGTTTCTTGCAGGGTCTACTGCTCTTTCAACAGAATCAATAAGCTGCCCGATGAAACTGGCCGGTCAGACCCAAACCTAGCAAAAAATGCAGGAAGGAGAACTAGAAAATCTATCATCTAAATATTGCAGGGTATTTTTTAAATAGCAAAGCAATAGCACAATATAATTTCATTAGCAACTGGAGATCAGAGGCGTCCTGGCTTGTTTCCAGGTGCTGCCTGGCTGTAGAAATGAAACATTTACAGAATTTATCAGACTGCTATTGAGTCTTTAATTCTGCAACAAACCCTTTTTTCTCCACCCCTTCTTCAAAACCCGCCAAGAAATCCTTGTGTACAAATCCGACAAGACTCCAGAAACAAGTCCTGCTATTTTCAGTAAGCTGAATTTTTCTTTTTTTTTTTTTTTTTTTTTTTTTTTTTTTTTTTTTTTTTTTTTTTTTTTTTGTACAATGTGAGAGGTCGAAGATACTGCTCACTGGGTGTTGTAGACAATTTCCTGTTGTGTCTCTTTAAACACCATGCAGATTCTAGTTAAGTGACTGCACCTCTTACTGTTTGACACCTTTTTTTCTTGTATTAAACAGTATTTCCTGTTCCATGGTAACTCGGATTCTCTCACAGATGTCATTCACCTCAATCGTTCAATACTGAACGAGCACACCATCTTTTTCTTCTTCATCTTCTCCCTTGAAGAGACCCTCCATGCCTCCTGCACTGCTGCTCACAACTCATAAAGCTGACTCCTATCTCAGTCTCCTTGCTTGCAAGTTATCTACATTTGCATCATTGCCCCCCTTCCTGCCCCTCGCCCCTATCCTGCTGCCTGACCTTTCCTGGCAGACACAGCTGGTTGCCCTGATTTATTATTCCCTCACTAACTGTGCTCGCTCAGGCATATGGGGTCCCACTACAAGGGGAGGCTGTGTTGCTAAGCTCCAGTGAGGAAGATGACATTTAGCAGAGGCCCCATGCCTCAAAGCATGACATATCCTTCTGCTACCACCTGATGTTGCATCCCTGTCTGGGCTGCTGGTTTGGTGATGCTTTCCTTCATGCAACCAGGCACAGCATTCTCATGTTAGACTTCTCTGAGACACCATTAGACACTTCCCTGTTTAAACTAATAGAATAACTAGTTTGTGGATGACTGAGGGGCTACAAGTTCTTCTTAATTACTTCAGGAACCTTTTCTTTCGTCCTTAGCCGTGCACTTTAAAAGGTCTTCTGATTTGAAGGGGATACTTAAAGGTTGCTGAATGTCTATTTGAATACCTCGTTAAAATGGAGATGTGAGCACAACCCTATTCTTGTTGAACAGTTGTGCACATCATAGCTGTGATAATGGGCACTTTTGGTACAAAAGTGGAAATATGTTGAGGCTGACCTGCCCTGATTGTACTTTAGGGGTCCAGCTGCAGCGTTTTCATGTGGCAAATGAAGACACTCAGTTATAAAAAAGCATCTATTTAGGGCTCAGAGACCAGTTTTCTGACTAATTTCTTAGACTGGATTTTCTGCTCAATATCTTTTCCCACCTGAAGAGATTCCTCTGGAGAACAGAAAAACAAACTCAAAACAAACTAAAAAAGGTTCAAACGACAAGATCCGAAAGGAAATGTTTGATGAATTGGATGTTTTTGATCTAGAGAAGAGAAAACTAAGAGAAAACTTCCAATTGGATACCTTTCTTGACAGGCTAAATCTTTCTAAACAAAAATTCCTAAGCAGCAACTCAGGCCACCTCTCAGAAAATGAATCAGACATAATGTTGATCATACAGAGGACTCCCTGATCCTCTACCTTATTCCCAAACTCTTTTCATCTTATGTACAGATTATTACACAACCACTTAAGATGTTCAGTACATGATTCACTATTTTTCTCCTTGTCCACACTCTTACCATATTATGCTATCTGTTCTCCTACTTAGTTTCAAGTTGTGTTCAGCTTGCTTCAGAGAAGAGGGAAACAACCTGTTTTCCACATCCCTGGTGAATCAAAGAAGAACCAACTAAAACATTCTGAAAACCTTGTGGGTAGAAAAACAGGAGAGTAGTTCACTCAAGGAGGGTCTCCATCCTCCGATATATTTCAAAGCAAGCTACAAAAAAATCTGTCAGGATTGAGAGTTTCTGCGCTTTGCCTTAGGCTCGGGATGATGCCTAGGGAAGTTGCAAGGCTCCTATGTGCTGTGTCCACTTAGCGGCAAGGCAAGGAAGAAAACAGCTTTTGCAAAAAAGAGTGGAAGCAGCATGTAAATGGTTCTATGGTCACACTAAAAACAGGAATTCAGTTTAAAGCACTGTTATTCTAGTACTTATCAGGAACACTGATTTTGCTTAAATATATGATGTCTAGCATAGTAATTGACTCAATTTATAAATTAACTTGCTAAAATGCTATTGTTTTCACATCTGTGTTTGAAATTAATTTTCACCTTCACAGATATGACTAGAGCTCTATAGTAACTTTTCTTTACCTTTGTTTGATTTTGTTATAAATTATTTTTAAAGAAAAGGTATATTACAGGCAATAATGAATTAAAGTAAAAGAATTTAAAAAAGCTACTGTAAGTCAGGAAATCATGACTCTTTAACCATAAGAGATGAAAAGAAGTGTGTTTAATTATAACAAATATTAAAAAATGAAAATATACAATAATAAGGGAAAAAAGATCAATGTGACCTAAAATATAATTTTAAATCTGTAGAGCACTGGTTATAATTTTGGTACTGAGTTATGTACTTTTGTAGACAAATATCAGACTATGTATCTACAAATATGTAGACTAATAATCACAAAATGTAATTCTGGATGAAGATGTGATAGAATAATATTGGTGGTATACAGGAAAAGCTGGAGCACATTTTAAAACAAATAATGGTTACTGTGTCTCTACTGAAAAGCAAAGAATTGTTGACCCTCTGTTTTGCTGCACCATGTGAAATTCAATCCAACCAGATGATCCCATCTGAACTTGGAACTAGTTTCTTCTAGATTACTATCTGTGCAAGTATCCAAATACGCCTCCGAAGTGCTTGAAGATGAAATACAAATAATGGGAGGTGATTCTAAATTGCTTGGACTGTGAGTGAGCCAACTCTTTTCTTCAAAACTTATTTCCTGGAGAGACTCCAGATTTATTTTCAATTAAAACAAGAATGAAACAACTTATGTTGCACTTGCTCTTCAGAGACTCCTCTTCTTCCTAAAGCTTCAGCTCCTGGGCATGTGACTTCATTTAAAAAAATGAAACGCTTTTAGGCCATCTGCGTTTTTCTGCATAGCAAGCAGCCTTACGTAATCCTGTTCTGCTGACCTCTCTCCTGCTGTAAGGCTAGTCCGTACAGCCATTGCGTTAGGAGGAAATGGCAAGAGGCCTTTTGGAATACTCTCTCCCCTACACAGTCATAAATCAGCCTTCCAACTCCTACACTTCTGGGCACTGCATCCGTTGTTGTGTCTGACATAAGACCATCCCCTGGGTCTTAGAACACATGTCCTGATCTTGCCTTCTCAGCTGAGGATTTGTGGAAGAGGATGAGAAATTCCAAAATCTGAATTCCTTCAGAAATCAGCGTCATGCAGTGTTGGTGATGTGTCCTCTTGGCTTATCGGATGAGCAGCCCATTGCACGTCATCCTAAACTTTACCACAATTAGTCATGAAGCTAATCCAGAACTGGGAGAAGGGCAGTGGCTGCATTGTTGGAAGGCCAGCTAAATGAGAACATATGTGCTACCGAGGAAGAGCTACGGTTACATCCTTCAGTCCAAACTACATTGTGAAACAAAGCTGACACAGCCTCAAAACTATTAATTTCCTGTCTTTTTGATAAACTTCAGTACACTGTTTAAGAACTATGAGTCTAGAATTAATTTCTCCACAATCTCCACATGAGTTTTCTAAAGAAATCCTTTCTAGTTGGATTAAGTTAAAATTGAGGATATATAAAAGTGCTATTACATTTCACTATATTGCAACATATATCTACCCTTGCTACAGCTTTTTTTTGGATACTTCAAAATGCCCAGGATCAAAATTTGTGGCAATTAAATCTGCAGCAGCAAAACCAGAAAAAAAAACCCAAAAACAGGAGAAATGCTTCTATTCCTGTTTACCTGTCTTTGAAGAAGACACACTAAAGGCATTTCACCTGAAATTCATTCTGGCAGCTGAAGGCTGACCAGCATTTGGTACCATTTGGGAAGGACATTAGCTCTCCACAGCAGTGGAGACCCTACTCTCGTACTGAGAGTTTGAACTGTAGTCATGTTTTTGCAGCTCTTTCAATGTTTCAGCCAGCCAAAAAGGCATATCATTTCTTACAGCTGTCTCTGATAAATTTTTTCACTGAGTTCTACCAGTGCACCACTTTTCATCACATACACTAACACTGAGAAGTATTGAAAAGCAGTGTTTTATTCTGTAACATACCAAAGTGTTTGGAGACTTGGATGGAAAGAAACACCAGCTTGAAATATCAGCAGTGATGTATTTATGCCGTTTTCACTGTGGTGTTATTTCTACTTTTATTAGATGGATTAAAAAAAAAAAAGAAAGGAAGTAACATTTTCCTGTCAATGGAAATGGAATTGGAAGCAGCTGGTTTTATGTACTTCCACACCTTCTCTTGCTCAAGTTTTCCAGCAATTTGTCTGAAAGTGCAACTCACAGGCCAATATTCAGATACCTGGTTGCCCTGCCACTCTAAGTCCCCAGTATGACACTTCAAAGGGCAACAGGAGCTGTTGCACTGCTGATTATTCAGGAGATAAAATGCTCTATAGGAGAGGATAAAGCACTCCCCTTCAAATGGGAAATGATAGAAGATGAGAAGGAAAGAAGTATAAAACAATCCTAGAGAAAGAAGGATGGGAATAATAAACAACTACCACAGATACCCCACACAGGTCATATTTTACTCTTGCTTTACCTTCAGGCTTATCAAAAAATGGCATTTGGGAAGTTCTGCTTCATATTGAGGGGAAGATGGAGACCAAAAAGCCCACGGGATAAAATTAATAGAAATTCTCAATATGCTGTCTCAGTGTTTCCATTTTGCTGTTTCACATTGTAAGTAAACCCGAATAGTAGCACTGTAGACTATAGAGGCATGAGCCTATAAAACAAGTTTTACACATTACCTCTTAGGATGTACCTGCATAAAAAATACGAAGTACAGACTGCTGAGCCAGCTTGTGTACCTGGAACAGTTTTTCTCTGTTTCTTAGCCCACTCCAAATGTCATTTGCTATTTTTTTTTCATAGCAAATTGCATGGTTACATCTCACATAGAGGATATTTAAGAGGATATTTAAGAGGATATTTAATGCAATAATTTACATAGGAATATGGCCATTTCTCTACCATTTGGACTCTTTAAATCAAGTCTGGAGGTCTTTCTGATGCTTTGCTGCATCTCCAGTTAAAAAAAGGAAAAGGAATTCTAGAAGAAGAGTCTGTATTTTGTAAGAAGTCATTTCAGAAAATACTAAATATAATTTCTGAACATTATTCTTCCTCAATAGAATTATTCTGGAGTGATAGTCTTATAATTAAGGCAGAATATGATTTTACAACTAAAATACCACATTATCCACCACACAAAAAGAGAAGCAACATTGAATTTCCAAGTTCACTCTAACTATTGCTATTTCTGACTTTTTTTGAGTGCCTAACACTACATCACTAACAGGCAAAGCACTAATGGCATTAGCAGAACTATCTGGAAAAATAATAGGGTTTTTTGCAAGTATATATTATATAGGTTTTTTCCTCAGAACAGATTTTTGGACACATATTTTAATATCTATGATCTTTTAGGTAATCATAGGATGGAAGTGCTTATCTGAGAGATGAGGTTTCTTTCTCTGTACTTTTAGGCAGCTGCAATGAATAATACTTTAATCCCTTGGCTACTTCATTTGTAACTGCTTGGTAATTGTGAAAAGGTACATTACTGCTAAAGGATTAATTTAGTTCCTGCAGGAGAATTCTCAGCACATACCAAATATGCAGCAGCCCTTTTCAAACGAAGGTGACTCAGTTTCATCTAACACATTAGGAATGTGCACCTTCTCTGCTTCTGATTCATTTTTGAGAACTGAGTGCAAGTAAATAGCATTTCCACAGCCCTTGCTGATTCTAATAGTGTCTCTCCTAGAACTGCATGTGCGAGATTGTTCATTTTCAGACTACTGCCTATAATACCAGAGATGAAAAAAATTACAGGTCTGCAAAAAATGCTAGAGATAAATAAAATTATATGTTTACATAAAAATAGGCCATTATTGCAGGTTTCCAGACAAACCTCTCCGTGAAACCAGGTGAAAACTGCTTTCCTAATATATATTTTCAATGGGCTTTTTTTTCTGACCACTCAAAAGCCCTGAAAATACATGTAAAAAAAGACTACTCTTTTCATATTTATCTGAAAGGAAAGAGACACAAATAAACAGCAGAAGAGGACATAAGAAGTTACCATTTCTTAAGATGCCTAGGCTAACAACACCAAATTCGAGAAGGATGGAAGGTCGTGTCACCAGGCAGAGTATCAAAACAATTACGATTTGGCTCACCAAAATTTAATGGAAGCATTGTTCAAATCTGCATTGAAATTGAAATGTATAGTGGAATGGTCATGTACTTCCATTCATTGTGCAATGTTCTGTGTTTAGAGGACTAGCATGTCTGAGCCATAAGTAACATCTTACTCCAGCTCTAGACTGTACAACATAAGGAAATAAAGACAGACAAATTTAGCAGAGATTTCTACTGAAAATTGAATTACACTATAATAATATCTTGCATCTCTGTCATAGCTTACATTCAAGGCTTTACAGGAATAAAATCCAGTACACTACTTGTTAAAAAGGCAAAATAAGGAATCTCTTAAGCTTCAGCAAAACTTTCCAGTATAGGGTAAAGTGAGTTTAGCCCTTTACTGTGAGTGAAACAGGATGGAAAAATACCTTCTATTATTTCTCTTAACAAGGAAAACTCAGCATTTCTGAGGCTGAAGGCCAGCATCTTTCACTTCCCTTTTGCTCCCTTCTTCCCAGTGGGACATAACAATTATGCAGAAAGCAAAAAAAAAGGTAGAGAAGTCACAATAAAAAGCCCAAATGGGAAATATTTAGGACATTTGGGAAAAAGAAAAGAGAAAAATCAGCCAAGAAATTAACAGAGAGCAGGCAAAGAAGGAAAAAATTTAAATCAGACAGTTGTACTAAAATAGGTTCTTCAAAATCCAAGGTGATACAAGATGTTCATGTTGAAGAGTGGTAGACACTTTGAGACCCTTCCATGTGCATTCATAGGTCCTGACATTATGGTACTATGGAGGTTCATCTGTGGAATTACCTGGCAGTGCATAGGAGGAGGGCTTAGTGCAATTATCTGGGATAGCCATCCTTTGGCAACATCTAGGCTGCAGCTAGAAGAGAGCAGGCTGGATGAAATAATTCTGTCAACTAAATTCTTATCTAAATTTTAGGTTGTAACAGTCTAGTTTCTATTTGTGTGTTCACCAGTGCTTGACTGGGTCCTCAGAACTTCGGGGCAGTATATATATTTAAAAAGGATAACATTTTTATGCATTTTTCAGCTCAGCACCTCCATCATATAACATTAAGATACAAATGAGAGTATAATAATTGACTTTTTTTTCTTTTGAGTCAGCTAGTATTGCAACTTCCAAAAAGACTTGATTTCCAATATCAAGCTAATATACTCATCCAATGCTGAAAATAAATTTATTTATCTTAAAACCGTGATGGCTAGATATTTGAATTTGCTGTTAAATCATCATATTTTATTTGCATGTGCTGCAGTAAAGGTTAATAATACTTCTTCATTTGAGTAGTGGTATTGGAGATTGGCAAAGCCTGCCAATAATTCAAATGTAATTGATGTGTATACTTGCAAATTCACAGATTTCATATGGATCTTGTCTGTTATAATGTGAATCATTCTTCTGTCCGTGATCATTTGTATGGAGTGACGTGTGTGATTTAATTTTACAAATTAAACTCAAAGCAGAAATACAGTTTAGTTTCTTTGGCATGATAATTGGACAGTATATTATCAAATGTTAGGGTCTGTTTCCATTTTCTTTCATCCCAGTTCACAGCAATGCATATAAATCTATATTTATATAATGATAAAAAATTATTGATATCAACTGCTTCCATCTGTTATACAATGAGATACTGAAGAGGCGAACAGACGTATGGGTAATGTAGAGAGTGGAGCTCAAGAGATATGGGTTTAGATCTCAGTTCTTTCCCATTCTGTTTCAATGACCGAAATCCTCTGTGTTTCAGACCACTGCCCATGAAACAATATTAACTCTGTTTCTCTTATGTATAAAGGTAGAGATAGGGACCATTTCTCTTGTTTATTATGCATACTCTCCAACACACCAGGTCTTGATCTTGTTTGGAATGTCCAAGCATGACTGGATGTCAATACGGTGAAAGGCAATAGAGTATTCTGCATTGATTCACTCATTAAAACCATCCAAATGTTTTTAACAAGAAGCCTGTTAACAGGAACTAGAAGTATTATCCCAGGCTCTGAAGTTCTCTCATATATTATTTTTGCTATGGTATTTGCATCCTGCTTCCTGTTTGATGACAGTCTTGCCTCAAGAATTTCCTATCCACGGCCCTGTAAGATTCCTTTTCAGAGCACAAGACTCCCCCATATATGTGCTGTACATTGTGTGCATGATACAAAAGTCTGAGGTCAGCTTAGAGAGGGGAAGGAGCATTAAAGAAATTTCTCTTTCAGCAGAATTTTTTATGTTTTTTGGATTTTTGCTTTCCTTTTGTTTTTTAACCTGAGATAATTTCCTCTTTGCTCATATTAGGACTTGTTTAGGATTGAAACTGTGAGGGAGAAAATTTATGAATGTACTTTGTGAACTAAACATACAAGTAAAGTGGATAAAATCATGACCAAGTATTTAATGCAAGACCATAGAGTACTTTTATATTAATGTATATTAATGTAACCCAGATGATGAGTGCAAACTTTACACTTTTCTAGACATTTCCTCACCTCTGAATTTTGAAAGCATGTTTTGCTACATTTTCCTTGAGGAATACAGTTTCTTTTGATTTCTCTCAGTCTGCATTCCATATGGTGACACTAAACACCACATCCTGTCCTCAGCAGCTGCAAAGTTGATGGGTGTTGAAGGAATTTGCCACCTTCAGTCCTTGCTCTTTACCGTGCCAAAAAGTGCCCCACACCTACTAGTTTTCAAGACAGCAGAGGTGGCATGAGCTGGATTATTTGATAACAGGTCTAGTCAGAGGCATTCTGGGTGTGAAAACTTCTGGTCACAAGTTGCTAAATAATATCTCAACTTGGAATTAAAATTTTTCCAGTAGCACCAAAGAAATACTGGCATCCTCAATGTAACCGTGTATTTCCTTAAATGTCTATCTCAAACATGGAGCCAAAAGTTTCATTTCCTCACTGGGAGACACTTTGTGTTGGGTACATATATCTTGAAGCAATAAAATCCCTCAGCCTGTAATTAATTAGCTCAAGTAGCTTTGATGATGTTTACAGAGAGAGAAGCAGTGAAGATTGCCTGCAAGGCTCAACACCCTTAGTAGCTAACAGACCTCTTCTGGTAGGCAGGGATTTTAATAACACTATGCACTGCAAAACAGCTCACCCAGGGTTGTATTTTGATTATTGCTCACCTGCTCTGGATGGTGGAAGTTCTCTGAATGTGAGTGTTTGGGCATCTGATTAACTGCTGCAAATGTGAGGATAAGGTGGAGGAAGAACTTGCACCTTGTCAGAACGGGTTTGATTCAGAGCTTACAGTGCTCACAGGACTGCTTCCAGTTCAGTGTGTGAATGTTCCAGGTATTGCATATTACAAACGGTAGCTGCTGAGATGTAAAAGAAAACGACTTATGGAAGGGAGAGTGAGAGCAGATTGGGGGCTTGTTCCTGAGTAGAAAGAAGAGAAGAAAGAAAAGAAAGTGGGGACAGTGAGAATAGAAGGGGGGCGGGGGGGGAAGACAGGGGAAGAGAGGACATTGACAGAGCAGTATATAAAAAATGTACTACAAAAAAGATATTCTGTTTTTCAAGGTTAGCAATGTCTGACTTGGCACTTCAGATCAGTTTTACTCAAACCATGTGTGCTGCTTGGTTTCTGCCTTATGTGTGTTCTATTACAGGGGTTATCTGTTCTCCACAGGGGTTATCAAGAGAGGTTATCCAATTCTTCAGGTTAATTCTTCACTTAGTCATCCACTGATATAGAGCAAATGCCAAATACTTTAAAGGAAATAGCAATAGTAAGAATCAGGCTATATCTTTCATATTGTGCACTATGATTTTTTTTTTTAGTTGCTGCTGCGTAAAGATTTTTCAATTGGCTTGTGAACAAGAGACAAGAGAAACACAAAACATCTTCTCTGTTATCTTTATTGCATATATTTTCCTCCTTTATTTAAAGGGGGATGTTCTTTTTGCCCTAAAGATACAAAATAGCAGATGCTTTTCAAGCTCTCCAAGACTATAAAAAAATCATACAACTTTTTAAATAGAAAATTGTTATAAATCAAAATATTTCTAGGTTTTACATAAGAAATCATAGTCTAACTCAGATAACTCAACACACAGAGAATTCACAAACCACTAAGAGTTTTGTGGTGGTTTTACCACAAATTCAGTGATTTTGGAGCAGAGACTCTGAGAGAAGTCACAAACACACCCCAAAAATGAAGAGAACACACAAAAAAAATCACAGTTTATTTTGCGCAAACACCAAAACCCGACAAATAAAGTGCAAAAACAGACAAATAAATAAATTTTTTCCAGGGCCCGCGTTTGGGGTAAGGACGCTCTGGCGATAGTGCTTGTCTCTCTCTCCCTCGGAGCCCGGCTGAGGGACTCCACGGTATTTAGAAGGGAGCGCGTGGTCTTGAGGGCCCCTTAGCCTTGAACCTCTGCCCCGTTTCGACTGGGGAAAACAACTCAAGAAGATTACAAAACCGCGCCCCTCCCCCCTTTCCTCCCTTTTAGCCCAAGGAGAGATTTAGTGCTGAAA
>VYZS01068530.1:17056-31181 GCA_013400695.1 Neodrepanis coruscans | reverse complement strand
ATCATGGCGCCATCACCCGCAGCCCCCGGTGGCTCCCGACGCGCGCGGCGGCTCCGTTCCCGACGCGGTCTCCACGGGCGCGACAGCGCGGGACCGCGGACAGTCCCGTCAGGGAGTGGTGGGGAGGAACGGTTTTATCCTTCCCAACCTACAACAAGTTTAAAAGAAATCACTAAAATATGTTGTAAGGAAATGTGATTTATCAAGTAAGTTTGAGAAAACTGATCTTTTCCTCAGTATTCCACAAAAAGAAAATGCAACATTATTTTATCTAGGAAATAATTTAGTAAAAACAATTAATCACTTGTTATTGTAAGCAATATATATTAATCTCAAGCCCTAGTTCTACATATTTTTATTTTAATTATAATATTTATTTACATCTCTAGATGTTCAATGGCTGCATGCTTTTCCAAGTGGCTATAACAGATCACATGCTAACAACTAGGAGAACATTTTCCCTACAATGCTTGCTGACCTGAGGTTTAAGCCCATATCATTAAAAATGGTGGGAATTTTGCCAATGATTCCAAGCAGTGCTGAAGGATATATACCATTAAAATCTGCATGAATCTTCCACCTCTAACCAAAATATTGCATAAGTCCACACAGCTTCCAGCAGAACTTCCTGTAAACAATTCCCTAAACCACGGCTTCCAGGGCTTTGTAGAAACAAACTGAAAGGAAAAACATTCCATACAGAAGCAGGAGAGCTAGAAGAATGCACAGATGGTAGCTATGCTTTTGGCTGTGTTGCATTATCTACATAAATTTATAGGCATACATATATCAGTTAATCAATCACCTCCAGTCAAAAATGTCAGGGTATCTTAAATGATACTGTACCATCAGACTGTGTTCAGGCAATTCCTTTTCACTCTATTATAACTTTTCATCTTAAGCCAATACTAAATTCCATTTATCACAATAGGTGTCAGTAGCTATACCATTTTCAGTAGCATCTTCTAGGTAATAACACCCCAATGTCTCTCTGCAGCATCATTAACAGTATTGACTGCTCTATTTTCTCTCAATAGAAAGCGTCTCACAGATACCTTATTCTGGAAAAGGCATCTTCAGCAGGGCCAAATGTTTTTGAGTGATGTGTGAAGGAGAAGAGACTAAATAGTTAGCAAGAGTTATGAACAGGGCCCTATGCCAGTTTCGTTTAGGGACTTTGGTCATTAAAGGGACATGCTTTTCCTCATCAGTGATGTTTTATTGTCATTTAAGAGGGATCCTGCCATGCGAAAGGATGGAAAATTATTAATGTTTTGGCTAAAAACCCCTCCAACCATTCTTCAATTCTCAACAGCTGAACAACTGACAGAAGCAGTGAAGTGATCAGAAGATATATGGAGAGGACAGCTGACTTTTTGTCAGTCATTTATCTTGTCCCTGTTTGAGACTGCACACTGGGACATGGGGTGTTCAGTTGCTGCCCAAGGGATTATCTAAGATCATCACTTAGAGGTAATGAAGGAATGCTATTATTCTTGTACTGCAACTGTAAGAAACATTAGCAAGTGCCAAGGAGTACAGTCTAGCTGTTAGAGCACGAGATGAGGGGCAGCTGCTCTTTACTTTATAGCTACTTGGATGATTATCTCAGATAAGTCATACTAAAGGAGGTAGGAGTGGAATGGTGGGCAGAGGTGGAAATCAGAACATCTATTTGTTCTTAATTAAGTATCCTCTCAGTCTGCCAGTAGCACTAAAGAAAAATAATAGCATTTGATACATCAATGGAGAATTACCTGAAGATTTTTGCTCTTGGAAGTCACTGCATACTATTAGTGTGCCTTTTTGAGTAAATTATTCAGCTCCCGTTCAGAGTATGTGACAGAAGATGCCTTTCTAATACCTTTCACTACACTGATTTTTGTCATGAAATGGTTCTGTTGCACTGAAATAAAGTCTGTACTGCTGCAATCATGAAAGAAAATGCATATGATATATCCTGACTTCAATATCCAGGCAGGTGACAAGTAGAGCTCGCTTTCTGACCTCTGAGAGCATATATTCCTTAATAAAAAGGAAGAAAAAGTGGTCTCAAACCACAACAGTGACAGAAACTCAGGAGGCAGGGGGAAACTGAAGAACTGTTTTTAGCTATTATGAAGTCATTATTCCTGTCTTGAACTGCCAAAAATGGAGTTTTGGGACTACATCTCAAAATTTTTGATAGATTTGTGGCAAAATAGCTTACTCATGTTATTATAGCACTTTCTCAGCTGTATAAAAAGAAACATGGGCAAGTAGAATATTCAATTTATGCTTAGTTTATATTCAAAACTATAAAGAATACCTTCTTCATAAAAGCAGATACATCCCTTTCTATTTAATAAATTACTAAACTATTATTCTCTCAGGTATGGCTATTCTCTAAGGCAAATGAATGCTTTTCTCTTTCAAAAAAAGCATCACACATGCTGTATCACCACAGAAAGTAGTAAGCAACAAAAAAAATGATACATGGAAGCAGCAGAGAACATAGACATCCATACCCATGTGGGAGAGTTCTAGAAAGAAGTGTGCTTGAAGAAAAATCTTTGAGGGTCTTTTGATAATGATCTTGAGTACCAAGTTGTACTATTCAGCAAAAAGCTACGGGCTACTCACAGGTACAATTCAACAAGTATTTGACTCAGCAAATTTTATGCTAATGTTAATTTTCTAGATAGTATGTAAATTTGGATATGAAGAATAAATCAGTCCCATTGGCACGTGACATTAAAAACAGAGCTCTGCCAGAGTTTTCATACCCTTTCCTGCCACTCTCCAATTTTTATGTTGTATCTCTCCTGACTTCATGGAAAATTGACTGTATTGGGTACAAACAAAATTGCAGTATTCTCTAAGAATATGCAGAGTTCATTTTTTCCCTATACATATGATGACCTATGTTCTTTTTGAAGATTGGAATTTAATGACTGCAGTGTGATTATAACAGTTATCTCCAGCAGCTGGACATATTTTTTGTGACACAACTTTGCTAGTTAATTCATGGACACATTTGCTTCCAGTGAAACAAATTTTCAGATCAAGCAGAACTGTATCAACTCATGTACTATAACCAGAGACAAACCTATCTCACTGTGCTTCAAAACCACCTGTTGAACTGCAGTGCTGTGCAGTTAGGGATACATGTACCCAATGCTTGCAAAACTTTGTCTATACTTATACTTGAGCATCACATTTGTCCACCATGTCTGCCAACATGAGTTGGCATGTGGAATGACCTTAAAGACCACTGTAAAAGCTTGTTGTCTCAACAGCTAGTTTATAAGCCTTAGATGAGCCTGAAAATTCCTCCTTAGTCCCAGTTTCACCTTATGCCTCTCAAAAATAAATAGTAAGTAATGAAAGTCAAGAGAGACACATACTATACATGCTCCTCCTGTATTTGTTCTGGATTTCCCTCCAGGTTCTCTTTTTCCTGTCTTCTCTCGTCCTCTCCTCATGGTCTCTCAAAATACATGACTGGAAAGGTCAAATGTTATCTACTTCCTCAGTTTGTTGGAAGCTGCTTAAAAAGTTTCTTTCCTAAGCTCTGTTAAAGTTCAGCCCCTTCCTAATTTTTTCTTATTTCTTATGAAACTCTGATGATACTCAGGAAAAGGAGAAAATACACTGACTGAATTTGAAAGTATGCTGCCAATATTTCTAGCTCCATGGAAAGGCAATCTCCCTCAGAACACTGGAAAATGTCCAAAGTAATAACTGTAATTAATAGCTGAAGTAATCATATCCCATGCAACAACAGCGGCATGTGACCCCTCATAAATATGAATATATTTTCCTTCTGGCACCTACCAAAAGAAAGAAATATTATCTTGCCAGCATAGGAAGCTCAGAGAGGCCAAGCCATTGGATAATCTGTGCCTTGAGGACAATCACAGTAGCCCTATGGATCTGCTACTAGCCTTGGGGCATCTCAGCCACGGCACCCCACGGCAGCCTCTCACCATTGCCAAAGCCCTGTTCTATACAACTTGCAGCTTACTGGGCAGCATATCTGATCCTTGGTAGGAACAGGGGTAATGGTTTCAAACTGAAGGAGAGTCAATTTAGTTTAGATACAAGCAGAAGTTCTTTTACAGTGAAGGAAATAAAATACCCCAACAGGTTGGCCAGAGATATAGTAGATGCCCCCTCCTTGGAAACCTACAAAGTCAGGATGGACAAGGCTCTGACCAACCTGATCTAGCTGAAGAAGTTCCTGCTTACTGCAGGGGAGTTGGACTATGTGGCCCTTAAATGTTCCTTTAAAGTCAAACCATTCTATAATTCTATGAGAGGTGTGTGGTCCCCCTCAGCCCCACTTCTTGTGACAGCACTGCAGGGTCTGGCCTTCTCCATGACTCACAATAATTGGGACCATATCCATATGCAGTCCCTCCTTTGGGCACCTCATGCCCCCAGGGATATGAACTGTGGAGTAAACTCTGATGTTAGACCAAGCATGCAGATCACAAGCAACCAAAGATAGTGAAGATTAAAAGAAAATTATTTTTCCCCTTAAGAATCAGACAACTGCCTGGTTCCTGACCAAGGAGAGGGCATTTTATGCACCAGTGGCACAGTACAAGTTGTGAAAAACAGCCTCGGGGATGGTTGCCGAAGGACAGGAGAAATTTAGCAACAAAACAAACTATTCATTTAAACAGTTACAAAGTCTGTGAATTATGCTTTATCCTTCTTTCACTTAATTGAAAAACAGTCAGTCTTGACAAAGTTCAGCCATATAAACACAAACACACACAGGGTTCAGTTGTGTAAACATAAGCAATCAAAGTTTGATACTGATCCTAATTAAGCCACTGTGAGTTAGTTGAGGGGTGAGAAGCCAAAAGAACAGTGGAACCAACAAAAAAAAAACAGAGCAGCAGCTGGTCCTGTGCTCAGCACTCTCATTGTGCAACACAAATACAGTTACATGGGATGTAATCAAATGAGACATATCTTTGACCTGCTTTTTGGGAACTTGAATACATCAGCTTTATGCTTGAAAAAAAAGGAAAAAAAAAAAAGAATAGTGATGTCATTTAGGTAGCTTTTTGACCTTTATACATGATCTGTTTATGACATGTCTGTACTTTCTTATCCTTCCTTGACTTTTTTCTTCTATCACTATGAAATGGTTTTGTTCATGTATTTATTTATTGTCATCCATTTTCAGTATATAATTTATATATATATTAATATAAATAAGTACATTGGGGAAAAAAAGCTAATGAAAAAGTGTAGCTGCAAACTTCTAATGCAAAAGGTAGACTTCTTTAAGGCTTTTCTTCCAAACAGACTTATGATTTTGTCTGGAGGTCCCTTTCCCATTTATTCATATCAGAAATCTATGAAGAAAAATACATGGCCTGATTTCTATTTTTAAAACAATGCATATTCTGGTCTAATACTAAAGATTAAAGAGAGTGGAAACAGATCTACATTGTTGATGTAATCTGTTGATCTACATCGTGACAAATCAACTTGTAGATTTTAGACTACGTGCTGATATGCATGTGTGCATGTGGAGTGTAGCAAGTTTCCACTATGTTAATGAAGTTTATGTTAGATTTACTGAAAGTTTTGTATCTTTCATTTCACAGGGCAGTATTTTTTTCCTGATGTTTTGTGTATTTTGCAGTAAGAAGTGTCTCCTATTTCTGCACACAAGTTCAAGGTCATATATAATCTACAGAGATAGCAATAGAGCAAAAAGCAAACACAAAGCCCTTTACCATTCTTATACCCAAATCATCCTAGGGGCAAGTTTAAATTGCTCACACTCTTAACTAATTTTATGACAACAGGAATTATCTCTGTGCTGCTTCTGACTATATGTTGTGGAACAATATTGCAGAACTGGGAACATCTTTCTGAGAAGCTGCAGACTTGACTTCACACTACCCTGATAAAAAAAAGAGTTTCTGATACAAGGACTTGAAATACCTTCCTAATTTTCTAGAATGGATTTTCCCCAGCTCTTCTGTATTGCATCCACACAAAGCTAAACTGCTGGGACATTCCTGAGGTAGGGCTGTGTCCTCTAAGAAAAATGGTATTTTAGTCTATGGTAACTTCAAATCTGCAGTCCATAAGCCCCTTCAGTTCATCGGAGTTATGGTACCTGCTCCTCTGGGATTGTTTTGTACCTCTTCACTTGTGTCAAAAAAAAAGGGGGTTAATACTATTTTCTTCAAACTTGGCATATGATCAGCTGAGAGAGCAACCTCCAAATAGAAATTGTGCTGACAGTCTCTATCACATGTGGAAAACTTCAAATTAATAAAATCATATGAAATGAGAGGTTTTGAGACCATCTATAACCAGAGGGTCATCTCTAATAACTTGATTTGGCTCCTAAGGTACTTCTGTAGAGCTGTTTTAGACCAAGACTTTGGAAATAGAATAAAACAATTTCCCACTGGAAAAACTGTAGAGAAATACAGTTGCTAGTCCATTCTTTAGCTTGCAGAACAAAAAGTTTCAGATAAACAGGCTTTTTCATATCCCTAAGGAGATAAGAAGTCACAAATGCAGGTGTGATTAGGTTTATACTTGTAAAAGCGAAAGATTTCTGCTTGGTAACCTTCTGAGCAACAGGCTTCTGCAGAAGAAAGCATTCAAGGAAATATAAGCCTGTTTCCTCTATTGACATATATACAAGTGTAAAATTATTCCGTGCACAGTCTTCATAAGGTACATGCCCCATTTTCTCAGAGTTTGGCCAAGAACACAGATCAAGCCTAGACTCAGAAAGATAAATGGTGAAAAAGGTGAATACAATTTTACTCCTTATAAATGAAACCCCGTGATTTACGATGTTGTGCTTTGGATACAGAGCTAAGACATCTCCTATTAATCGTCCAGAATAAAACTATTACTTTGGAATGGCAGGAGACAGACAGACCTGCTGGAAACATTGGCAAAGTTTCTCACATGAGAAGCTAGAAATTCAGGAGTACTGAAAGACCCAAGACCCTACTATGAAATGACTGGTAAAGAAAAGTACCAGAAAAGTACCAGACAAACACTTGGCAGCTAGAGGTCAATATCTTTTCCCTTAAGAACCCATGCTGTTTAAGTTCTCAGTTATTCAAAAAAGTCCATTTTTTTAATATAAAAACATTGACTGTTGTCTTTTTATATTTTGGTCACTTACTTTCCGCTCTGATGGTACAGAATTGTAAACAGTGTAGGAAGAATACGGGCACAAATGACCTAACAGACTAGCTCCAAGTTTATAAACTCCTTAATATGTTCCAGAAAATAGGTCAAGTGAACCTAAATCACAACATTTGAAAAACATGAATTTTAATACAGTTTGAAAAATTTGCTGAGTTCTTCACTTCCTAATTTCAACCTCTTAATTGGATCCTGTTTATTAGCACTATATGATGCAAATTAAGGGGTAGAGCTGCATGAAAAGCCCAGCTTTTTTAACCAAATACGAGGCAAAATAATATACACTTGGTGTTTAAAACGTTACAGCAAGAAAAGCTAGTTTGATGAGATGCTGAGCTGAGCTTGGGAAGGAAGTTGCACTGGGGTAGTGCCCTTGCTTAATGACAAATGCAAGGTATTTCAAGATTTCAAGGCACCTTGCCCCTCACTAAAAGAGAGACAAGCAATAACTTTCTTGACAACAGTCCTACGTATCTGATTACTTTAAAGCTGCTCCACTTCAAGACAGCTTTCAGGAGAGGAAAAGACAGGGCTTAGCAAGCATTTGAGTCCATCCATAGACACTTCGCTCCATGAGCTTCCATGCTAGCCTAGCATGAGACTTAAACTTGGGAGTACGCAGTGAGATGCACTAGCCACACCTCCCCTTCTGCCTCATAAAATAATGCAATAGGCTACTCATAAATAGATACACTTTATCTAAATGTGTGCACAGCCTTGAAGTGTATAACTAAATTTCATTTTAAGGTTGAGGGTAAGAGGAGCATTAAATATGTTAACTCAGTTCCTGTAAATTAAAACAAAAGAAAAAACCCTCATTTGACCTCCAATGCATTTTCCCCAGAACTGTGAGATTTAGTATACCAAGATTTAACATCTCAGTCAGAAAAATGAGAAAGATACAGGAGAACATATGGCATGAAGAAGGTGTTAAACGGCAGAATTTGAAAATGGTTTGCAAGATGCTCCATAAATATTCCAACCCTAAACACAAGCTCTTTTGCAGCACACTCTTGATGGAAGTATATGCACACAATAAAACTATACATTTCTTGGCTCACAAATGGCCTGCTCTAGCATCACTGAATGGTGTGGTGCAGAATTAACTTGCCTGCAGGAGGAACTCAGAATAAGGCAAGTGCTGGCTTGCCCAGACAATGTCATTGTTTCCACTGCACTCAACAACAGTGGACAATATTCAGTGAAAAGAATGGCTCTCATTGCATCTATGGCCCCAAGGATGAGCTCTCAGGAAGAGCAAAATAAATGTGCTTGACAACCTAGACTGCTCTGGTATCCAGACATATATTGCTCTCCATACGATTCTGGACACATATTTCCAAATGAAGTCAACAGGAGACACTGGTAAAAATCTCCCTGTTAGGTTTTTACTCAGGGTAGTAAATTATTTATGTGTAGCTGCATTTTAGTTGGCATCAGTTAACTGGAGTTTCTCACTAAGCATTTTAATAATATAATTACAAACATTTAACAACAACAGTAAAAGACAAATCTGTTTAAAATCTAAGACTATCCAAGCTCTTACTCTTGAATGCCACTGAGGAGATCAGTTGACATATGAAATACTGCAGAATGCTAACAAGAAAGGAAACTTAAAGTCCTTTGGGGCGCACTGTTAATTTTCATGTAGGCTACCACAAATGTATCTACTATTAACACAAATGAGACATAAATTTCCATATATCAATCCAAAACAAATTTACTTCCTTTGACTGAAGTGAAAACAAAAGGAAGTGGCTGAAAACAAACTGCAATCTCAAACAAAAGCAGGTATTTTAGTTAGTTAAGCCAGGTTTGTGATTCAAGAGCACATTTCCCCACAGAGTTCCCTCATTTGGATCTGCTTTTGGGTGGTAATCAACACATAGCTCATAAAATTCAGCACAGTGGGTAACATACCATTTTGTTGTGAATGTTTGTTTCCCCTCCAAGGCATCTCTTAAATGATAGTCTGTGAGGGACTCATTTGCTTTCATCTGCACAAGCCACTAGCTGATATCCCTGCAGTAAAGCCACAACCTTCTTATTTCATGACTCTTACTTCAAATCCTTTTGTGCATTGGAGAGATGCTGAGAGAAAAAGGAGTTGCACAAAGGTGTCTTGACGTGGACTCAGACAACCAAGGCTGTGATGTGCCTCTGAACTGCTTCTCCTCAATGTCTCATTAAGCATGGATGCTGTTTCTTTGGAAGAAATAGTATAACATACTGGCATAATCTTTTTTAAGTTGCTAATATCCTAGGTCTAAAATACATAACATAGACACTTCCTTATTTTAAAAGGAAATTATGCCAATATCTTTATATATGACTACTCTGCTTAGAAGTAAAGGGCCATATTTATTATTATTCACTTTCAATATTGGAAGTTTTATTGGAAGCCCTAGAGAAAAGAAACCATTTATGGAGACTGTGAGTAAAATGAACCAATGCAGATAGCAAAAGGGGCAAAATTAAGGAAGTAGGGAAATGAAGGACCATAGTAGAGAAAGATGCAGTCAAAAATGCCTTTCAAGAAACCAGATGCTGGTGCTTAAATACTCACTCTGCAGAGTGCTCTCTCTGCCGGAAAAGATAACTCCTTACAGAAACTGCAGATGCTGCAAAACAAACCTAGAGCCTGCCAGGTCCTCTCTGCACAATTAGAATCATCCATGTTGGTACAGAGGGTTCAGCTTGTAGGTTGACAGAAGTAGAGGCACACTGTCCTGAGTCTTAAACTCCAATCCCTCTCTGTACAGTCATAACTTAAAATCCTTCCACAAGCCACCTGAGACCTATCTTGAAACCAAGTGGATACTTTACTTTTGCCATTCCCACTGAACGACTGTTTAAGAACTTGCTTCTCTGATGGTTAGATAACTCCACTTTTAACCTTAATGTAATTACATGTGATTTATACATGCTTCTTCTCCCCCTCTTATGTAGTACTGTATTTACTTAAGGTAATCTATCTCCTCTCATCCTTCATTAGATTAGCCAGTCAATACTTATAGATTTCCATTCTCCATATTATTCAGGTAGCTCCCACTTGGTCAAGGTTTATTTCATCTTACCCAGCTATTGCAGAGCAGTGCACCACACAATATTTTAGATGAGGCCTCAGTTGAGTCTCACACAATTGAATTACTTTTTCCTTTCTGTTGACAGTATCTTGTCTGAAACTGCCCCCGCTTTCACCCTTTTTTCCATTCCCTCCTGCTTGTGCTACATAGTCATCCCGTGATCTAACAGGCCTGTTTCTCTCTCTTCATGTTGGGTTTTCCCCAGCTGATGGCAATCCTGTTAACAGCAGAAGGTTTTGCTTTGAATCTAAATATATCTAACCCTACATACTACCCTGGTCTGAGTATTAATCTTTATCCTATTTCATTTCTTGTCCTTAAGGTACATCCAATTCTCAAGAGTATAGTTCTCCAATCCTACACCGTATTGATGGGCCCCTCCTGGGGCTGTGTCACCACTGCAGTCTATTTGCTCCTTCCTCATTTTGTGCCAGGATTATTTATGGAAATACAAACAGGCTTGCTTTTGAAACCCATCCTTATAAGATATTGGTAATAGCATCCTTCCAACTTAAATGCTTCCCTCAAAAAAACGTGTCTTTTCCCCACTAAAACAGACACTTTACCACTGTACAGTTCTTACAAAAATCCACATCTTCCTCAGCTGAATACTTTATTTCATGTTCTGTATCCTGTCAAATGCTCTATTGTGGGTTAAGCAGCACTTGCTGAATTTTCTTTGCCTAAAATGCAGGTATCTTACCGAAACAAACAAACAAACAAACAAACAAAAGAACATTAACATATATGTTACTATGCTGTGTTTGTCCATTGATATACTTAGGTTGCATTTGATCCTGTATATCTGTATATACTTTTTTCTTCCCTTCAAATTGTGTATGAAGCCGATATGCGCAAATGCACTTAGGTCTGAAACTTTTAGGACTGCTTTTTCCTTCCCCCACAATGCCTACATATTGGCAACACATTTGCTGTTCTCTGTTCATAAAAGCTCACTATGACTTCATTTCAATGGAGAAAATCCTTTTGCAATACATCCATTTGTCAGTCTCTTCAGGTATCTAAGATGAAAAGCCTTTGTGATCTGGGGTGAATTGAGATCACAAAGTTGATTTTTCATATCTTAGTTCTGGAAATTTCCATTCCCTTCCTTCCATTAGCTATCTCCTCTGTCATTCTTTCTTATTTTTTGGTGCCATGATTTAGATGATGGGATGGTGTTAGGTAATAGGTTGGACTCAATGATCTCAACGGTCTTTTCCAACGTTGTTAATTCTGTGATTCTCCTTTCCCCAAATTAAACTTAAAAGAACATGAATTAAAATATTTAAAATGGAAAGTGAGATCATCTTTTATTCTATCTCCATCCTCAGTGTGCAGTGCTTCCACATTGCTCTTGTTCTTTTTTATTTGCATGGTTGAAAAATCTCTCACAACTTGCTTAAATTTCCTATCTCAGCTTGACTTTTGGCAGTTATCATTTTACTCCCGCACTTTCTGACCTCTCAAATGCAGCTTTAACACTAGTTCTGACATATGTTCTCACTGTGCTCTTACATATGGGTAATTTCTCTCTTCATCTAAATTCCTTGCTTAATAAACATGAAAACTGATTGAATTCTAAAACTGCAGAGAAGTCATGAATATTTTCATAAATAAAACCAACACATTCAGATCATTACTATTTATGAAATCATGGTATTTGATACCGAGAAGCATATGCTGATCAATAAATAAGAATGTCAGCGATTCTTAAAACATGAAGAAATAGTAATAATTTCAATGGAAAATTATATAAATGCCCTTTTCCCCTGAAAATTAAAACTCTGTTTTTAGAAGTACAGTTACCATACCTTGAAGTAAAAAAAAACAAACCAAAAACTGTATCTAATAAAAATTTTCAATCATACATTGCATGATAAGTTTAAAGCACAAAGTTTTCAAAGTAGAAGTCAGGAAAAAGAGCATTTCTGAACTACTTACACCATAGATAGTTTCATGAAGCCCTTAAATGATAAAATGGGTGAGGAAAGAGTAGAAATAAAATAAGGAAAATACGTTAGTGAGCACAATGTATAAATTAAGATAAAGATTGATATGGTAACATATGACATTTTCTATTAGGTTTTCTTCAGGAAGTGGCACAGTGTCTGGTCTAAGAAGATCTATTTTTTCTGATCGTCGCCATCTGTGCTTCAGAAATAATCAGGGGAATGAGCCCTGACCAACCTTATTCTTTTTCCCTTTGTATGGTAACTGTACCTTTATGCAGCTTTCCAATAGGTCAGTGGCAGTCATTCCTGCCTTAGGTAGAGGCTCGCATTCTGCATTTGTTGATGGATTAGAATGAAGGTTACGAATCTGTGCCTCAGATCTGCAACTCAACTTCTTACTGAGCAACAGGGTTCAACAGTTAGAGGGGAGCTGGAAAATAGATGCTGGCAAGAAGTTGTGCTTATCGTGAAACATGGTAAGAGTGAGTAGTGCAACAACAACTTAGGGAATTAATTTGAAACAGAAGCTGCTCCTTGCAATGAGGAAATGATTTAGCATTAAACAAAGAGTGACTAATGTATTGCCCTTTCCCTTCTTTCACTTTTAACATAACCATCTCCAAACTCAGTTTTTCATCACCTTTTCTGTTTGCTTAACTGGTCTTCTTCAACTGTCAGACTGCCAAATAGCCTGCAATAAAATGTAAGTCTACTTTCTTTTTATAAACTCCCTAAAATGCAAAATGGATTCCAGGACATGCTCCTCACATTACCAGGCTTTGGTATTATATCTGAGCAGACAAGCACATTTCTGATAGAAAGAGAAATATCAGGTGTCATGTATTCATCACACCTACATATGAGCAACAGCTTTTCTGAACATCCCTTCTTGAACAATGCACCATCTAAGATGAATAAACTGTGTAGTGTTTTTCTTGATGTTTACCTGTCCGTATGTAGAAGGTCAAATGTGCAAATGAACAACCAAACAACTTTAAAACAAAGGAAGAATGAATTCTTCATACATGTTTAGAGTCTGTAACTTCTTTCTAACTTCTGCAGCTGGGCTTGATGCACAGTTGGGGTAGATAAAGAAATTGTTTATGTCTCTTAAATCTTAACATAAATTTTGAATGGAGATGGGATAGTGATGTTTTCTCAAAGTCAGAAAGTGTACCTGTATGTTCAGTTTAGATATAATCAGAGAGAATAAATTTGTAAACATCTCCAGAGCTAGCCCAGACTCTTCTGGAGATGGCATTACAGAGCAAAAAGCAATAAAGCTACGACTACATAAATAAGCTATCTATTTACTCATAAAGTGCAGGAGAAATAATCAGAATATCCCTACTTTTCCAATACTCTCCATCCCCTGTAGGATGGAGAGGTTTTAGATATACTTTATATTTCTTCTCAGGTCTCAGAAAAACATAAAACCTGGATACTGTTGTTCTGAGCAGCCACAGATCCTAACACAATTTTTTTGTATTGAATTTCATGAAGCAAGCTAAAAACAGCTTGTGAAGCAAGCAGTGAAGTCTCCCACATGGAGGGCCCTCAACTACTGATGACTATGGGACTCCAGCTTGAAAGTCAGACATACTGGAAATCCAGAACACGCAAAACATTTTCCCCTATATAATCTTTGCCCCTTTCTCCTGTACCCTGTGGAAATGAGACTATCTTTTTCTGTATCAGATTTAAGCCTGAATTTGCCTTGAATTATGCACTGATGAATTGCAATAGATATATCTATGAAATCCCACTACAAACTTGCAAATTTATACATGCCATGATGGCCAGCGGCAGCGGGCGAGCTGGCGGCGGCGCTGGGAGAGGCTGGCGGTGGTCCGGGCTGGGCCAGCCAGCGTGGGCCCAGCGGACCGCCGCCTCCGC
>VYZS01068530.1:3645-16785 GCA_013400695.1 Neodrepanis coruscans | reverse complement strand
GGGGCCAAAGGACACCTTTTTTCCCCTTTCAGCACTAAATCTCTCCTTGGGCTAAAAGGGAGGAAAGGGGGGAGGGGCGCGGTTTTGTAATCTTCTTGAGTTGTTTTCCCCAGTCGAAACGGGGCAGAGGTTCAAGGCTAAGGGGCCCTCGAGACCACGCGCTCCCTTCTAAATACCGTGGAGTCTCTTTGCCGGGCTCCGAGGGAGAGAGAGACAAGCACTATCGCCAGAGCGTCCTCACCCCAAACGCGGGCCCTGGAAAAATTTATTTATTTGTCTGTTTTGCACTTTATTTGTCGGGTTTTGGTGTTTGCACAAAATAAACTGTGATTTTTTGTGTGTTCTCTTCATTTTTGGGGTGTGTTTGTGACTTCTCTCAGAGTCTCTGCTCCAAAATCACTGAATTTGTGGTAAAACCACCACACAGCTCTGTTCAGCGTTGTGTTCCATGTGCATGGGAAAGCCACTGTGCATGCGCGCAGTGCCGAGAGCAGTCCAAGCTGAGATCCACCGGTGCCCGATGGTGACCTGCCACCGGCAGGATCGGGGCAACCCTGTGCCTGCCATACCAGCAGGGGCTCTGCCTGTGGCAGCTGCCACCCTGGCGCTGACAGCTACGGGCTGGGCTGGTTCCGCGCTGAGTGCCCCACGGTCGCCATGTCACACTTGCCATGCCGTGTTCGTGGGGCGAGCCAGTCCCATCCTATGCAGCGGCACTCACTGCTGCCGTGAACCGTGGTCAGAATGCAGCCACAGTGGACGGGCACCTCCGCCCACACGGGCTGATGGGAAGCACCAGGATGGGATGGCTCCGTCCTGCACGTGCCGCCATTGCCATGGTAACCCATTTACATAGACATACAGAAAACAAGGTCCAAAACACCCCCGTTCCCCCCTCCCCTTCACAGAAAACCTCTAAAAACTTCAAAAAGCCCCCCAAAAGCCCCCTCCTCATCCCCCAGGAGAGAGGGAAAAAAATGGGGAAGGGAAAAACAGGTTTTAGCTCTAGGAAGTTTCCTTTTCACCCCACAACAGAGATGCAGTGTGAAATCTCAACACAAACCCTTCTATTTGTGTGATTATAACTGTTGCTATGATATTCAGTCAAGTATGTCCAGTGGCATGGAAGAAAAAGAGACAAAGGTGAAAGAAAAAAACCTTATAATTTGAAAAAAAATTCCCCTCATGCCCAGATACAGCTCTGATCTGACATTTTGACTTGGATGAGGAAGTAGGGCCAGGGTCACCTGTCTAAGTCAGAAGTAGGACACTCAAGTTACAGTCCAATGATCTGTTCCATGTGGAAAACCTAGTGCTCTTAAATTGATGTTCTACAGACAAAAAATTGATTCATTAGGTTTTTAGACATTTCAGGAAGACTAAACTCATCAATCTTTAAAACCATTCACAACTGTAGAAATATACAGTGGAAGTTGTCTATTATGGCATAGGAGACATGTGTGTACAAGCTGCAACCTTCAAGAGGAGAAATTACCATCAAGAAATTGCTCCATATAAAACTGCCAATATTTATACTATAACCAGTGGTAATAGAAGAAGCAGATCAAGCAACAGTGTCAGATACTGTAGAAGGAGCATCAGAAATTAAAAATGGCATCTGATTTTCTGACCTTTTATTTTTCCTCAATATGTTTGATGTACTTTAGTGTTGGACCCCTATATGTGAAAGAAAAAAAAAAAAACACAGGAAATAAATTACACACTCTGACACTCAGTTAAAATAACCCTGAACACTACAGACTTATTCTGGAGAGGTTAAGTCCCATTATTTAAGCAGAGAACTTGTATAAAAACTCTAGTACTGAAAAATGCCTTTTAACCTCTTATGTGAATTAAGATTAGTTATAATGCCCAGCTGACAGAATATTAGAAACAGTTGGGAAAAAAGATCATATTAATTTCCTTTGTGTTGAAGCCATTAGCTTAAAATAGTCTGTAATTGATTTTAGTCTGATGGTGAAAGCAGGGCTGCCATTTTTTAAATGGTCGGTGTAAATTTGGCCAGACACAGTAAAGACAGAACCAGACTCTGAGAGGGTCAGTCAAGGTAAGTTTCTCTGCGAGACAGTTACTCAGCTCTTTTGGACAGCTTCATGCATTGAGTTCCATACCTAGAATTCCATTCTTCAATTATCCAAAATTAATTAGGGGGAAAAATTGTGATCCTGAGAAAAAAACAAATCAGAAGATTTGCATTCTTATATAAAGTCAGTACTGGGAAAAAATCACTGGTCAAACACTAGTGAATGGGCTCAGTAACTTTCAACTAATGTGACTTGCAAAGAAGAATATACAACAGTTGCACACACTATGAAAATTCACTTATCCTACATGGCTAATGGATAAAGTTTCATATTATGAATCAGTGGTGTTTTACCCATCTGTTTGTACTTAATGAGACTGTGATATCTCAAATTTCATTTGAGCTCACTGAAGTTAGGGGTATATAGATTGAAATAAATCAGTGGGATCAGGATTTACTAACATGAAGAGATTGTGAGTTTTGTTTCATGAGGACTTTGATATTTTGCTACCTTACTGCTATCAGGATAGGAATGAAGATCAAGTGTTTCAGAATTCTCAAAGGAAAATGTTCAAAGACTGAAATATTCATAGTCAATTGATTTCTATATTATTATACTGTAGTATGATCCAGAAATGAAATACAAATTCCAGAGTCACTTCTGGGGAAAATCTAAACAGCGTCCTTATTATGAGAACACTGCATCATGGCAATATATACCCAGCTTGGTAGTTTGATTCATTTTCATTAGAAGTTACATTCATGATGTATTTTTTTTTTCTGAACCAGCCCCTGTTATCACATATTTACAGAAAGACAACAAATGAAGACAGAGTAATTTTTGAGTGTCAGGATGCCAGTGATTTTTGATAGATACGCAAGCAGTGGAAGAGATATTTGGAACCCTTATTAATAAATGATTAATATATAACTAGAATTATCAGTTGAGTTAATATGAATATGTGTTCACCTGGATCTATTTTTAAAAATTCATAGGATGTGTGTGTGCAAGAGACATAACAACAGCAACTTAAAGGTTATTTATATAAACATATTAGGCTATAAACAAAGTAAGAAACACTGCAGAGCAGTCCTCCACCTCACGAGGAGGAGGTTAAGAAGAAACGACTTTTATTCCCTGTCACTCACGATGATTAAAGCTATTTTCTCTGAAGCAGGCAATGCTGGCTGCCCTCACACAGACTCCTGGAATGAGAACAGCTGCTGTGAATATGACAGGGTAAGATTTTCAGACCTCAGGGAGGCATGTGCTAGGAAGCAGCAGCAGTAACAGAGTGAATAATATAAATGAAAAAGATCTGGTAGGGTGGAGTTCTGCCAACAAGCAGAAGCAAGAAAGAGATTACTGACAGTGGAGTGGGACAGGAACCCAGACCATCAATAGAAATGGGAATGAGATATTAGAAGCTAGGAGAATTGGCTGGAGTTTCTGACCCAGCACGCGTCACTCTCCTTACACCTTTTCTAGGTGCTGGGGCAGTAAATATGCCATCTGGAAAGGCAGAAAGGATTGGAGTCAAACATAGAGATATTGACTTAAAGGAGGTTTTATAGCCATTTTCTTGGATAGCTGATGTTCAGCTACCTTCCTCTGTCATTTGAGAAAGGTTGCAGATGAGAGTCAGTCACTGAGACAGTGGAGCTGTGCTTCTCTCACTTGTGTTAAAAAAGCCAGCACCATCCTCAGTCTGCAATGTTTTGAAGACTAACAGTTGTACACTTTCTTTTAAAAGGTTGTCTTTACAGTATGATGTTACTGGTTCTATTAATTCATCAAATATAGATACAGCTCCCAGTGACCTTCTGTAAGGCTCACATACAAAATAATGCTAGGTATAATCTATTATTTTAGCCACCACACATCTTATTTCTGCAATTTCTGCTTTGAACAGCCTAAGGAGATAATAAAGAAAAGCAAGGCTTTACAAGACTCATTTAACTACCTCTTTATTTCTTCTTATCTCTTTCCAGTTAAAAATTGAAGCTTAGATGTTCTATCTAAACACAACAAACAAAAAAATGGACACTGTTAATTAGGCTAGAATTCCAAATTATCAGGAGTGATACACAATCTTAAATAAGACTTGTAGCAAGGTGAATGCAGATAACTGAACAAGGAATTGGAAGGAGGAATACGAAAGGCTGAGGAAAAAAACCCAAACAGACATCACATCACATATACCAACATAGGTCCTTTGATCCTCAGGAAGGAACTTCCTATGGCTTGAATCAAGCTTCAGACTGTAACTTACCCAACCCGGACAGCCATGAGAGAGCAAATCGAAAGACACTATGCAAGATACAACAAAGCCATCCTGTAGAGCAGCAATCATGAATTCTATCTCCTGGTATCAAAAACAAGGCAAAAGCTAGTGGTCAGACAAGATAGGCCTGGCTGGGCCAACCAGGAGAAACACAGCATCACTCAATACAACTGGACTTCCCTGGGCCATCAATAGGCTTCTCAGATATGACTTCCTGCTGTTTCCTTGAGAAGTTGGGCTTGCTCTGCTCAGATGACCAAAGAAAGTGTTCCAGCCCTTCATGGACCTGGCACGTATAAAGAAGGATTATAAATGTGCTAAGAGGTTTAATAGGTAACCTAACACACCTCTTTGCCCTCACACAGGGCCAAACATACCCATGCTACTCCTGACAGTTATTATTCCAACAGGAGAAGCCATACTGAACACTGACTATAGACATCCAATTTGGGGACAACCAACCTCCCCATGACTACATTGATATGTATCCTACTCTAGCAGCTTATTATGTTGGAGGGCAAATTTAATTCGCAGCTGACCTGTCTAGATGAGGACTACTAAGAAAATGATTGCTATGATGTTATTCTCATAACAGGCAGCATATTCAAGACACTTATTTTAAGAAATGTACCCACGGTAAGGATGCATTTTATCATGTTTCAAGCCTTTTTTTCTGCTACCATGAGGGCTAGAAACTGTCTGCACTTTCTAACAGCAAGTGGTATGAAATGCAGTAAATTTGCAAGAGTACATGCTTACATGATTCTCTTTCCTGTATTTTCCCACTTACAAGTAGTAGATTACATCAGTAGAAGTCGAAACAAAACCAAACCAGAAATCTTAACTTTCACTTACAAGCATGCAATATGTTAAACTAAAGCAAATTATGGAACATTGCTACTATCACAATAAGAAATTAATGAAGACCCTCAGTTATTTTTAATAGCTAGTCCATCACTTGAATTGTTTTCCATCTTTAAAACAAAGGAAATGTACTATTTTCTTTCCTGAGTAACCTTCCGCCAGCTTCTTGGGCAGAAAAAAGTACCCTGTCCCATGGAAAGTAGGCAGCCTTTCACATTGTAAGACAAGTTCCACACAGATTGTGAACGGGCTTGTGCCTGTAATCACTGCTGGCTGTCTATGGTCCCCTATACAGTCTTGGATGATAAACTTTCTACTCGACCTTATTCAGGTGCCACTGCCCCTGTGCAAGCTAAAAGCCAGTCATCAATGAGATTGAAATAGTCCTGTGGATTTTGAACTGAAACTCATACAACAGGGAGAGCAAAATCAGTCCTCATACTGAGACAGCCATTCCTGGTATGGTCAGGTAAAACCTAGATTTGGCTCAAATCATACGTGTGACTTTCCTGCCAGGAGCAGGAAACGTGATGAATGCACAAGAAAAACATGGAAGGAGGCAGGTTTATACGTCTGGAAAATCCTTCATCTGCCTTTTCAAGTGGTTCCAGCTTCTCATTCATATTAAACATAATTCTGAGCTGTGTTTCAACAACATTGCTAAAACAAATTGCTTTAGGGAGTAGACATCCATTTTTCCAACCTCTGCTCAATGCCTTGCAGAAAATAAATAGTGCAGTGCTACTGCCAGTTCAGAAGAAGCTGTGCCATACAGGAAATAATGCACATTTTTAATCTCCTGAACATCCTATTTTTCTGCAGTTATTTAAAATTTTAATATAAACTGCAGAAAACTCCCAGTACGTGTGGCTTGCTTTTCTGTGATCTCACCAGGTCCGTTCTCATTATAAACATGGAAAAAGTGGTTTAACTACTTTCACTGAATATCAGTTCCTCAGCACCCAGTGACGAATCTATATTAATATACAGTAGCAAAAAATGGCAATGTACAGAATTCTATTTATTCAGGAGTGTTTGGCTGAAAGAAGGAGCTATGTTTGATAATGAAATCCTGAGCCTGGTCCTCTACAGAATGCATGTTTCTACATGCTAACATCAATATATGATTAAAACTGCTTGAACTGGAAAATTCACTCTGTTTGCCCTTTATATTGCAAACAGTGATGACTAACTATATTATTAAATGAAAAACTCAGTGCACTCTCACCTGGAAAACTGTACCCTGTGCTGGGTACTGTTGTTACTAGTGAGCTACTAGCAGACTGGCAGGTATGCAGAAGAAAGAGAAAAGATTTTTAAAGAGATGACACAATTGTCTTAAAAAAGACTAGGAAAGCTAAGTGACACTCGGCTAGGCTACCATAAAGAAGGGCAAGTTTATTGAAAGCCCTCACTTGAACTCTCCACTCTATTTAGAGGACATTTGCTAGGAGGGTGTCTCAGAGCAGCAATGTTCCAGGGACAGTTGACCCCAGAGAAAAGTGTGTGCAAATCTTATTTCACAGAGAGACCAGGACACCAACAGGATTTACGAGCAACAGTATAAACTGAATTCTTCAATAGTACTGTAATAGACAAAATATAGGAAAGTGTTGGGGGTCTGAAACTAAAGCACATCCCTAAATTATCTAGGTCCAATTGCTGGTGAAATCTGTAAAAACTCACCCAAACATCTAAGGCATCATTTGCCAGTGTGACTGAAGCATTTACAGAAAAAAATCCAATTCACTTTCATTGATCTTTCAATGCCAAAATGCAAATTAAATCGGAGTTACTTAAGAATTTTCATGCTTTTGAAGATATTACTATCTGCAGTTTTGCACAGAAGGGAAGAAGGCAGAAGTCATACACTACAAGTGCTGTAGCCAAGTGTCCAAATACTAAGAATACTTAGGAAAAAGAGGAAACAAGTTGAAAGTATCTAAGGTAACATATACAAAACAGAAGAGATATCTCTATGTAAGAGAAGTAGGGAGGGTAATGAATGGCAGTAATTAGGACTAAGAACACATACAATACACCTGAACTCAAAAAAGAAGTAGCCCTATCCAAGGTACCTTCAGGTAAAGTTTCACACACTGTTGACCTTTCCAGGGAGTGAAGAGGTCCCAAGCTTATAGTCACTTAAATCAGTCTCCAGCAGACTTAGCTTGGCTTTGACCACATCATTAAAGAAGCCAACCACAGCGTTCAGTCATTCTGAACAACCTTCAGAGCTTCACCCTGTTTCTAAGATGTAGTATAGGAATAGGATTGGCTAATACTGGAATATAATAGTAGCCTTTTTCTTTCAGCATCTGGTGACAAGCAGAAATATCTAAAGGAATTAAGAAATAAACTTTCTCTTAACAAGGCATTATTTACCCTTTGATAGCAAAATTAAAAATTAAGTTTGTAGCACATAGAGCACAAAGTTAGCATAACGAATACCAGATAGGACAGCTAGAAAAACATCAGTGTAGGGGAGGGACTTTACCCTGGGTTTTCCACAATCTCTGTCTGTCAGGCCACATGATCTGATGCTGGTGGTATGTTTGTTACATAAATCAATATATATATTATTCTAGAAAACATACTGTGAGTGCCAGGTGTCATCATGGGGCATGCACACTGTGAGAGCAGGATGCATAATAGGGTTTGAGGCATAGCTGTGGCATCATACAAGAGACTGACTACTACACTCCCTTCAAAGTCTGAGGCAAAATGGCTTTTCAAAGATTTCATGATGGCAAGATAGGGCTTGTATTTCAAGACTGCCTCAGCTATTCTCTGATCTCTGATCACTTTTGTGTTTACTTCCACCTTCTTCTCTCTCTCCCTTAACACATCTAAAAGTTCTCTCACCTGGTATTTTTGCCAGGTAGAATAAATGAGGCATCCTTGCATCTCTTTTTCATGTGTCACTCAACTCTGACTGGTATCTCTTTCCCCCTTCTTTCCCTCAACCTGATATTCCTTATTTTCAATGATGGCCCCTTTATACACAATGTTCTATTTATAACTTTCCACCTTGAATATATCACTAGAAGACAAGGAATTTTCTCACTTAACTTCTTTTTTGACAATTCTTCCCTGTCTTTCATTACAAGATCCTCATCTTTATCATTGTTTTAATTCCTGTTCACTTGCTACCAGACAGATTCCTGCATTCAGTCAGTTAATACTGGGTGGATATCTCCAGAGCAGATAATCTTTATTTTTGAAGGGTGTATATATTATGCATAACTCATTCTACATAATTATACAGAGTGCTCTCATTTCTGGAAATGACTGCTCTTCTTGTTCCATGTGGAAATAATAAGATACATTACAACAGGTTCCACAGACTGCAGGAACAGCACTGTAGACAATGCACTGATAAACTTACAAGAAATCCCTCTCGAATTATTTCTCATTTGGGAAACAAGATGTGCTGACAAGAGAAATTTCATTCAAAACAGTGCCCACTGATCTTGTTCCATTAAGAATGAAAGATTCAGCACTGTCTAAATTTCCTGTCTCCTTTTTCCTGTATTTCTTAACCTGTCCCCTCCAATTGACTATCAGCATCAGCCTTGACCACTATATCTCTTAATCTTACCATATATACCTTTTCCCCTGCTCTCACTATAAAGGGAATGCCTTCTACAATGTGATCGATAAGAATATTTCCTTGTCTTTCTCCAGTAAAAAAATCTCCAAGAAGAATCATCTTAGAAATCAGTCAGTTGGTAAGCTATTGTTTTGTTTCGATGTCTTCAAAAAATAAACATCAGAATTAATACCAAATGACTGTATCTGTATCTGATGTCCTTCACATGCAGGCTGCCCGTTCCGCAGGTTCAGAAGAAAGCTGTTGAAGCATCTGCATCTTGTGGGCTCACAGATATTTTATGAGGCCATGCACGTGAACACGCAGCTGGGCACAGGCACAGCAAGGGACATTTGGCTGCCAGTGTGCGCATGCCATGCTGACATGCCTCCAGGCCTTCTCATGTCAATGCAGCAGCTTACAGCTCTAAGCCTCTGGCTGTTCACACACTTGGCTCTCAAGTTGGACTGTCTCTGCAAAGAGCCTTACCTTTCTCTTCCAAAGGAAAGTAGTGGGATACCTCAGTTCTCTAACAAACAGTAATGCTACTGTCTAGAGAGGACAGTGTTGACAATCTAAAATTGCAACAGCTCCGTTTCCTCTCTCACTGCTAAAATAGTTTTGATACTGCATACATTTATGACTCTTACTGACAGTGCACTTGAATTACAATAACCCTGCCAGAAATTTTGCAGTCGAGAAGCATTAGTAAGCAAATTGCACAAAACATAGAAATCCTTTCTTTCACCGAGTGACAGGAGCTTTCATATGGATGATCCTAGCTTTCTACCAGGTAACCCAAAGACTAGTTCACAGAGCCATCCAAATTATTTTTTAGCAGTTTCTTATCTGATTTAGGACTATAGTTGCTGTAAACCCCCAATCCTAACTCAGTGGTAAGAGCATATTATCATCAATTACTGAAATTGCTCAAAAAGAACAGAAATTTCCATATTAAATAATTCATGTATAGTACAAGGGGGAAGGAATTAACTCATGTTTATACAATACTTAACATGACTGCCAAAAAACGAAATGCAAATAAATTAAACAGATGAATGAAATTAAGACTCTGGAGAATTATACAAAACTTAAATGACAGATAGTTTCAGAACACAGGAGACTACTGAGGATCTTTCCTTAGTGACTTTCCTTCCAAGAGATAAAAATTCTGTTAAATATAAAAATAGAAAGAGAGAAGAAATCAAATCTAAATATAGCAGAACTCTTTGTGAGTCACATATATTTAGCTATTTCCTCCAAAAAGAAGCATCTTGAATTTCTGTTTAAGTGGGTCAAGAATATGTTGGCTACACCTGAAAGTTTCAGGGACTGTGAAAGATTTAAAATCTGTTGTAAATCCTAAAAGAGAACTCATGCAAAGTTAATTTGTACTCTTGAATAGTCGTGTCTTAATTATTACTTAGTATTAAATATTTGAAGTGGAAGATTTTCAAGGACTGTTGCAACTTTGGAGGAATATGAGGCTGAATTCACTTGAAACCTTTTTGGGGACAAATAATCTGCTTTCTTATTATGAACAAAGTATTAATGCTTTTTTTTTCTGTCAGTAATTACGTATTTTTCTGTTATCTCCAGCTACACACACACAGATACCCACACAGCTGGAATGAAACAACACTGAAATTAAGGAAACGAAGTTAACACAAGTGGTCTTAACACAAACACCAATGCAACAGCTAAGTGTACAAAACTAAGCCATCTGTCTAAATTTGAATAGGTGTGATTTTGTGAAATTTACAGGAAGCCAAGAAAACAAAGTCAATGCAAAACCGTAGCAAATTCAGTTTCAGATAAACACAACATTCCTTTTGCGCCATACCAATAACCTATTTTTCATATGAACATTATTGAAGGTTGAACATGTAAGGGCAAATATCTTTATCACTAAATCAAAGAAGAAACAAGCCTCTTGGATCTATTATACTTAACACAGGAGAATGTGCTAAAAAAGATTCTAACATGTATCCATCCTGAATTCTCGACTTACTTAAAATGATAGTATCTAAAAAGTCTCGAGAGTTTTACACTTGTCACACATGCAGTTCTTTACATCACGCAAGAAAATATTTCTTCTAGAATTCCTTTTGGAGGTGCCAAACATGTATGCAAATCAGAGGTAGCAGACAAGAACATATAAGATCTCATCATTCACACAGAATTTTTCTGTTACTTAAAGTAGTGTAGTGATTCAACAAAATATTTACATTGATGATTTTTAGAGATAGCCTAATACATCAGCATAGAGTTAACGCTTAGTTCTAATAAGCCCATAGTAAAATATCACCAAAACTACCTCTTGACAGCAGGAATTTACAGAAATTGTAGAATTTCTTGAGATGTATTTTACAGAGAGGAAAATGCAACATCTGAAATCTAAGCTGCTTTGCAATATCTCAGAGATGCTAAAGATAGTTAGTGTCCTCATTCTGTTAAACTTGAATTTCAGAGTTAATTGAAATTGTTCCTTGAAATAAAAATTGCTTGTATAAATATAAGGATGCAATTACTGAGATAGGTAGAGATGCAAGAAATTTATTTATGTATATAATGCACGTCTTAAAGAAAAAATGCTTTCCTTGTTATTTTTTCTCTCACCAGCTCCATAGCAATGAAATGCACAATTCTTTTTGAAAAACAAACCCTCCCTAGTCCAAGTTTTAAGCACAATCTGAAGGGCTAGAGGTCTAAGCAGAAAGCTAAAAATTGTACAGTTATTACCCAAGCTGCTCCAGCACAGCTAGCAGCATGTAGACAGTCACTCACGTACAACTGCTCCTGACTCATATAGACCATCCTTCTTCAATGTAATAAGCTTTTAATAAACAGACACATAAATTACCTAGAAAATATGTAAAAAGAATTTGCTTAGAGGCACCCCTACAGGAAGAATTCTTGAAGTGGTAGCATGAGGTTTCCCTAAGTGCTACATTGAGGTCAGTGAAGGAGAACACCATCTTCTTTCAGAAATTTAACTAACATTCACAAAAGGCTTGGGTTTTCTCACAAACCTAAAGATTAAAAAACATTAAGGTACAATTTGAAGTTCACAGCTTGGTGTCTGTTATGTCCTGTGTCTTCTCTGTATCATCTCATTTCCACTCAGGTAGCACATCAGAACATAACCTAGCTACTTTGACAAAATATAGAGAGCAGGTACAGGAGAGGCTGTCACTGTCAGCACAAATTACTAAGCAGCTCATCTCATCTCATCAGTGACGTCAAACTTTCCTACCGGGCAGTGCTGCTTCTTGCCCATGGCACTATTGCAGGTACAGGTACTATTGCAGCCTCAGGTACTGCTGGTTAGGTTCCAAATTCAGAAGACACACTGATATTACTAAGCTATACAAAGTGATATTCAATTATAGGGTGAAAGGTATGTGCCAGATCCTTTTCCTTTGATATTCCTTACCCCATAATCAGATAACGGATCCTTCTTCTTTGACTGAGCCTTTCTTGAATTCTATTGTCTCAAGTTGACCTCCACCTTTCTTTTTCATTTGTGCTAGAAGTGACTGCAAATTGCATTCAGGCAATTCAACATGCTTGATGCAGAAGGTCAGCCCTTGGCCTATGGTCTGCTTAAGCAATTGGCAGGGTATAGAGATCCAGGCAGCTGGCACTACTTTTCTGCATAGTGACTGAATTTCTCTTGGGCAGAAGCCATTACCATCCTTTGTGAAAGTCTATGTGAGGACTTTAAGCAAATGTTTCCAGTTTGCATGTCCAGAGGTTGCAATAACTATGCCCATTATAATTACGGAAAATAAACTTCCCCTGTTGGAAAACCATGCTCTTTACTAAGGTCAAAACCCACCTGGACAGCAAAACATACCAAAAAATCATGGCATAAGCATTCACAAGAGAACAGCAACAGCAATTCTGAAGCCACTCTTTTATCCTAGGTGGTAATGTACTATTTCAGAAGGCACTATTACTTCATGATAACTCTCATTGTATACAATGATTAATGGTAATTGCTTTTGTACTTAAGTATTTTTCAGAGAACACTTTGGCTTCTAATGAATACATTAGTGCCTCATTGTTGTAAACACCCTCCTTACAACTTGGCTTGTAACACAGAATTAGATACAAAACAGCTGAGACAGGTATTTTTCCCTTGTTTTGATTTTTCTGGGAGATAAGTTTTTGTCTCTGAAGTGAAGGAGAAAATTATTCAAGAACTTTCACTTTAATCTAGCTATGAGTGGTATTCCAAGTCTTTTTAAGGCATCTGGATTTTCAATCCTCTGTTAGATTGGTTTAATGTTAGGACTGTGATCAAAGAATATATCTTCTTCTGCATTCCCAGGCTTTCCAAATAATGCAGA
>VYZS01068526.1:0-36053 GCA_013400695.1 Neodrepanis coruscans | reverse complement strand
AAACGGCTTCGCAGGTGTTGGGATGGAGCCCGGGGCAATTCCTAGGGGCTTTGGGGGAGCTGCGTGCGCTCCACACCGGGCCTAGGAGTACATCCTGGGATAACCAGGCTATCCTGGGATAACAAGGCTATCCTGGGATAACTATCCTGGCCTGCGGGATAACGGGATGGGGCTCTCCGGCCCTGCCCGGGGGCTGCGGGAGGAGCAGCCCCAGAGCGGGGACACCCCGCGCTCCTCCTCCTCCTCCTCCTCCCTCCCGAGGGATCCGCTCCCTGCAGAGCCGCACCAGGACCACAGCGCTCCCCTGGACCCTCCACCCGCCCCCCGGGGCGATGCTGAAGCCCCCGGGGCCCATCGCCTGCTCCCCGCTCGGCCCCTCCTCGCACGGCCCCTCTCACCCCCGCTCGGCCCCTCGCAGCCCCTCTCGGCCCCGCTCACCGCCCGCTCGGCCCGGCCTGGCCCGTCCCGCACCGCCCCGGAACTGCTCCCCGCCCGGCCGCTTGTGCTTCCCGACACATCCTTAGCAACCGATCCTGGCAACCGGGCCCGGCCGCCGCCCCTGGCGCCGCTCCGGGGCCGGGGGGACTCGGGGGGCTCCTGTTTCATTCACTGCCGTGGGCCCCGCCCGGGCTGTGGGAGGAGGCGGCTGCCGACCCCCGCTGGGTGACAGTCGGACAATAAATCAGGTTGGAAAAGACCTCTGAGGTCGTCGAGTCCAACCTGTGACCCAACACCGCCTTGTGAAATACACCACTGTAAATACACTGAGTGCCACGTCCAGCCTTTCCTAAAACATCTCCAGCGACCGTGGCTCCACCGCCTCCCAGGGCAGCCCATTCCAATGTCTGATCACCCTTTTCTGTGAAGGAATTCTTCCAAATGTCCGACCTAACCCTCCCCTGGCGCCTTTACACCTCAGGGTTAATGTACTCGCCGCCTAAATCCGTGTGAGTGTTTTAATCCCGCCATGAATAACGTGGCCTTTCAGTCCTGGCGGGTTTCTCTTTGTCCACAAGGTTTTCATCTGCTCCCTTGAGGTGCTCTGGCAGCAACAATTAAGATGTGCTTCTGTCTTTGCTCTCGACAGGGATTTTATTTTTTATTTTTAATGTCTCATCCAGTACCCAGCTCTGAACTGGAGATATCTCGATAAGGTGACCTACAAAGAGAAAAATGGCTTGGGGTCTGTTTTGCTCGTTTGTGGTATTTAAAGATTCTGATTTTTACCCCCCTCCTCTTTTCCTAACCCTAAACTATCAGAAGTGCCAGATTGGTTTTGCTGCAGAGCTTTATTACCAGACAGCCTAAATACTTTGGGGAAAACCTAATCAGTTATTTATCTACTGAGGGAGTAAGGTATGGTATTTGTAATAAAAGGATTTTCTAAGCTGTTAACAAGCATTTGAATTAAATGGGTATTAATGAAAACAATTTCAAAGGCTTTCAGCAATTGGATTCAAAATCTTTCAAGTTTTTTAATGCAGAAGACTTTACAGACAACTGGAGAATGCACACAGCTATGGGTGGCAGAGGTCAGAGACACTTGGACACAGAAACTCTTCTGACATAAAAATCCTAAGAAAAAAAACCCCTCTTAAATAGAGCTTTCTCTGCCTCTGGTGAGTGGCTGGACAGGCTAAGAGATAAACCCAGAGCTCAGGAAAGCAGTAAATTCTGCCCTTTAAGGTTCCTAAACACTGACTATTTAGGATGAAAAAACCTTGGGGAGGGAGAAAGAATTATTGAAAATGTCAGGAGGGATCCTATCAGTATGGATTAAAGACAGATTAAATTCTTCCCAATACTAGCAGTACACTGAACATGTTGGTGCTGCTGTCCACACACCTTCATGGGTTCTGGTCCTCACAGCTGGAGTTTTCAGGCAAAGAGGAAAATACACTCATGGATTGTAATCAGTGTGGTACATTTTATTTCTTTTCTCCCCAGCATAAATGGCACTACTCACTTCAAGCAGAAACAAGCAGGTGAAATGTGCAGTTTGTACACAGACCCTGCCCATTCTGTGGCCCCAAGGCCATCAAACCCTCCACAGCCAAGGCAGGAGTGCCCCAGCCAGGGAATCACAAGCAGGTGGTGCCATCAGCCCACTGTGGCTCCGTGCCTTCCACCAGCACCACACTGACCCACTCCTTGCACCTGACTGTGAAATGATACAAAAGAAAGCTATTAATAAAAAAAGGGAAAGATTCCCCCCCACCCCCAAGCCTATGAGATGCTTACTAGCAACTGCTTTCATTTTTCAGCCCTTACTAGAAACACAGCCTTCCTCATTCCCTCCCTATAAGCTACATTTTACTTTCTTGATGCCAGTAACATCTCACCCAAATTCTGGTTTTTATTAGAGGATTGAAGCTGCTTCTCCCTGTTCGTTGGCTCTGGCTGCAATATGCTGTGTAGCCTTCTAGCCAAACTGAAATGGGAGTGGTAAGACCAAAGACAAGCTCCTTAATTAGTGAGATTCATTGCTGGCATCTTGGCCCTGTCTGCTGGGGTTGGAAGAGGAGGGAGATGGTATTTGGAGAGCCAGAAATTCAGGAACCAGTAACTCTCAAGGCTACAACTGAGTGTAACATGCTGATGCCTGGCTGAAACTCTTGGCAGTTCACTTGGGTGATGCTGAAATGCTCCAGTAGCTCTGCTGGGAAATAAACAGAGACAAGCAGGTATGGACTCTATAAATGGATCCCACCTGCAGAGCCCATCGGGCCTCCTGACAGATGCACATCTTGCAGGCTGCTGCCATTCGCTCTGTTGTACAGTCTCAAGGATAGTTAATATTTGAAGATTAAATAGGCTTTTCGAGCAGGCTTTTAACACCATGAGACAGTCCTTTCCAACAACACTTTTGCACATTTTGAATTTCTGATTCATCTGTTTTTAATCTGATCCCTTGCTTCAGACTCATTCTCAGAGTGCAAACTGTGTTCTCATCCAGAGGGACTCCTTCTTTGAGATTATTTTGATAAATGTTTGTATTCGGCTTCCTACCAACTTGAGGAATTCAAGAATTCTCCCCAGGAAATCTATTGATGTTCAAAAGATTGAGTCAGGAGGATTTGAAGATCCAAATCTCAGAACTTTATCCTTCCAAGGAGGAGAAACCAAGTCTTGTATGATTTTATAATGACAAGTCTCACCACACCTGCTGAGTTTAAGTTTTGAGTTTTCTGCTTCTTCCTTAGAAGGAACTGGAAACACAGGCTAAATCTTGTCTTTCTCATCTTATTTTTGTTTGCTTGCCGTCACACAATGACTGTGTTCTTGCAAAGAATTTAGGAATAAAAGTTACTGTGCACACAGCAGTAATGGACAATGTAATTAAATGACTAATGATCAACTTACTTGTCATCTGCTTTAGTTCTGCCACTTGGGATAAGACATTTGAACCAAAATGGGTCCCATCTACTGCTAAGATGGCAAATCTAAGGAAAAAACAAACCTTCTTTATCTGTTTCTGTTCTGTTTAATTTACCGTTAGAGCATTTGCCACAAGTTAGTCACCATCACATCTCTCAAGTAAAAAAAACAACAGAGGGAATAGCTGTGTGGGGCTCTCTTGGGAATGGTGGAGGCTAGAGAAGCTGGGGACCAACAACCACCATCTGTGCCATTTTGGAAGAGTGCAGAAAAGCTTTTGAGAGCTGAGAATATGGGATGGGTTTTTGCCATTTGATAAGTTACTTCTGGCTGTCATTAGTTTCAGCCTCACAAGGTGAGCAGGACCATTTCACACACTGCTCAGCTTATCTGAAGCTGTATGTTGTGCAACTGGAATAGATAGGGGTGATTTTTTAAAGCATGGCATGGACTCTGGGGGAGGTAAAGCTAAGAGGAAATCAATACCTGGGAAATTGCTTCAGCATCCTGACTCTTGTGTCCTTTGTCAGCGAAGGATTGGCACTGAAATAAAAGCAGCTGCCATGTGCTTCACCCAAGGACCCTAGGGAGGGCAGGTCTGCTTGGATGTGACTTCAAAATCCAGCTGTTCCAGCTTCAGAAGATGCCTGTGGCATCTCATACCTGGCTGTAGAGTCCATCAAGCTTGCACTGGTGTAAAGGCAGGTTTAAAGGGCAAAAAGAGAGTTACCCATTGTTTGTTGCTAACGTGGTGATCTGTGGGAGGTAATGAGTATTACATGCCTCTGGTTTGGGAGCCAGAGGATGCTGCTACTGCTAGTTATGGTTAGGAGGAGAGTTGGGGAGAAACTGGGAAAGTTGTAAGGACAAACGAAGAGATACTCTAAAGAGGGAAAAGATGTTCATTTTGCGAAACAAGTTTCTCATCTGATGTGCCAAATTATTATTGATACTACCCCTAAAATGATGTTCCCATGAGGAATGCTGTCACCCAGACAGTATGTTCAGCCTTTGAATGCCACTGATAGTCCCAGAGGAGTTCTGGGGCTGTGGGGAGCACAGATCTGCAGCCAGAGTCCCCCTCCTGTGCCTGCAGGGAACACCAGCTCTACATGTGTGACTGCCCTACTGAAAAAATGACCATGGGAACAGAGACTATAGCTGCCAGATGCAAAACTGGCTCCAAACAAGTCTGGATCCTATCACTGTAGCATCTTCATCCAGGGAGGTCTGGAGCCAGAGCACCCCAGGTGTGATTCACACCGGGGCTGAGCTGCCAACAGCAGTGGGAATCACAGACATTTCTGCTGCAGAAGCAGCTTCACCAGCCAGAGGGAGAGCTCGTGGAGTCTGGTGGGGGAGCTCCACAAATGACCCTTCTGGGTCCTGGGAAGACAGGAAGGTTTTGACAGAAGCTGGGACAGGAAATCCCTGGGACAGAAAAGCTGCTCGATTTATGCTGTTTCAGAACTCCTAAGCTGGATACACCCAAAAAGCCTGGAGTATTTTTTAGAAATTTCTGCTGCCTCCCACAATTAATCTGAATTCATAAAGAGAGCTTGTTGTTGTGAGTCTTGCTGGGTCCAGCTGTGCACAACAGGACCCCAACCCAGGCAGCAGAAGAAAACCCCTGGGATGATGGAGCTTTATACAGCCTTCTCACTTGAGATAGGAACACGGATCACAGCGCTCCTAATCCAAGCTGGGCAGCAGGCAGCTATAAACAAGTCAGTTGTAGATTGATTCTTCTTGATCTGAGAGGTGCTGCCTGGTACTGTACAGCATCTCTGTGTAAGGCATGGGACCAGGTGGATGCAGAATTAGCTCAAAACCACACCACAGGATAATACCTTGAAATAGTATTGACTCTCGGCTGGTTTAACAACATGGTCTGATTCATCTGTTCAGCCAGTGCAGCACCAAGACAGTGGAAAAAAAAATAAGTCATGCTGAAAAATTAGTGCAACTGGCCTCACACATGAAAGAACATGAACAGATTGTTTCAAAAAAGCAAACAAAAATCCCTTTTCAGTTTGCAGAGACAGTGCACAGCTGTGTGCACCAGGACAGGAATTTTGGAAAACCTGCCCTGTGCCACCCAGAAATCCTCTCCTCCAGTGCCCATCAGTGGATGACACAGATGACACACCTGCCTGATTTGCAGGGCAGATGCTCTCCCCATGAACGGGCTGGCACCACTTCTGTTTACAGCTGGAGGGAGGCAGTAGTTCTTGCTTCTTTTCACATTGTTGTTCTGTTTCTGGACTCCACTAGACAGACCCTGGTCAGATGCTCAGTTCTGGGCCAGCTTAAGCTCCTGCTTTGATCTGCTCAATACTTTTACAGGATTTCTTTAGCCTAGTCCTGATTTGGTACCAAAGGGAATGTGAGCCTTTGGAGTTCTCACAGTAGGGAGAGCCCAAAGGTGTCAGTGCACGTATGTGCAGGTACAGAGAGACTGTTCTTTTACACCATAATAACCTGAGCTCACTGTAGGCTTTCTGACCGTGGGGTTACTCTTAGTGGGAGCCCCCAGTTTGGAATAGGGATATTGCTTCATGAACAAGCGAGCCATAATCACAGTGCTGATTTCTCACCTCAATAAGAAGCAGAGGGGCAGTGGCAGAGTCAGAGCAGTGCTGGATGCTCCTGCCTGCACACCCAGACACCCATGTGCACACCAGCTGCACGTCCTTCCTACAATCCCCCTCTGCTCCTGACAGCTGTGATGTGCTCTGGTGCAAGGTGAAGGTATTGGGCAGCAGGCAGATATGAATCACCTCACCTGCTGAAAATTCTTTCCAGCATTGAGTCACGCAACCCCTGAGATGGGAAGGATCTGGGTCCCCATCAATTCTGGGTATTGTAAAGTCAGTACGAAAAATCTGGCAGGTGGAGCTCACGCTGGCACCTAATTTTTAACTCCTCTGAACTGTCCTGGTCTTCTTGGCGCCAAGGCTCTGTGTTCTTTTTAATGGGGCTTTCATAAACCTTGTTCCAGGAATGAAAACAGCTGCCAGCACACGCAGCACCTCAGGGAAGACCTCTGCTTTTTCCCAGAGCACACGAACAGAGCAGGGCGCTCTGGCTGCTTTGTGTGCTTGATGTGAAGCTGTGATGTTCGTGAGGGACTGAAGCATGAACTGCCCTGCTAATGCAGGTGTGAGTAACAAAGGAAAAGAAGGGAAAGGCTGATAATCAAAGCAAAATAAAATAGCAAAAAAGAAAAACCCTCCTGTTCAGGCAGTGTGAGAAAGTATTAATGGTTAACTCACTCTCATTGTGGAGTAGAAGGAAAAAACGTAATTGCAAAGGGAAAGAGAAGTTTACCTTGCAAAGGGAATTTGTCATTCACTCTGCCAGATATTGCTGTTTTTATTTGCTTTTCAGTCTTTGAGGGATAGTGTGCAAATCACCCTCAATTACAGGCATAACCCTCTCCCACCACCTCCCCGCGTACACACACACAGAAAGAGGATGCTAAACACAGCCTTTGAAATTCAGGAGGATAATTGATTCTCTGACGCGTGGAAGCCCACAGGACTCCTGAGGGAGCACAGGTATAAAAAGCAGAGATGCACCTCCCTGGCAGCCAGAGGACAGCTGGGGGGAGATCCGAGAGTGTCCTCCCTGCCCAGCACGAGACCGGGTCCTGCCCGGCACCGGGGGGCACAGACCCAGCAGGCTCAGAGGAGAAGTATTTGCAACAGGGGAAGGAAACACCTGGGCAGGAACTGATCTAGGAAGCGCTTGTTTTCTACTGGAACGGTAAGTGGGAGTCTCTGTGCATTTAACAAGATAATGTCTATTTGTAAGTGGGAGACAATAAAGTTATATTGAAATGCAATCAAAGCTGGCATCAGGAATTAGCTTTGCCAGGTAGAATAGCCATTGTACCATTCCAAGTTTTTGTACCAAGTTATAGAATGAAACAATAATTGAACTACAGGAAAGATGCAAACCAATAGAATTGTAATTTAGATGAGCTCTGTAAAAACATGTTAGATGTTTATTAATTATAGCTCAGTTTTTCTTTTTTGCTATACCAGTGTGAATTCCTTTTACCCTGGCAAATGAACAGTGTTTTACTCGAGCATGAAACTGTGCTTGAGCCAAATCCAGGTGTAAGGAGAAACACAACAGTGTTACAGGTAATGTGAAGCCAGATACAACGAGGCAGAGGGAGGCACTTAAAAGGATTTCTGCTCTTCTAATGTAGCATTTCAGAGTATAAAAATCTCAGCTTTATAAAACAGCAGGCATGGGAAAAGCTTCATTTCATCTACATAGAGGTATTTTTAAGACTGCTCAGGTTAAGGTTTCAGAAGTGGTAAGAGATACCCGTCTCTCCAACATCACTGTCACGATACTGCTGTTGCACAGGATGGAACAAAGCTATTATGCTTCATCTGCTGGAATGGTGCTAAAAGCTCTTCATCTTAAGGGGAATTTATTTATTAATCATTTTCTTACATGCTGCCAGAATGGAAAGCGAGCTCTCCCTCATCTCAGGAGAATGTTGAAGGTGACAATGTTTTGCAGAGCTGTCAAGCTGCCTGCACTCAGGTTGACACTTCAATTCCACAGCTTCTCCTCTGAAGTGGCAGACACTTCTGGGATGGGGTGTAGGACTTTCATTTCAGATTTTTTTCAGATTTCCTGAGGGAAAAGGGAGACAGACATACCCAAAAAGCTGGATGAGAAGCAGGCTGTACCTAAGGGAGAGAAGGCAAAGCAAGACAGGGGAAGAAGGACAAAGTTAGAAACAAACAAGCAAAAAATTGCAAAAAAACCCTAATAGTAGAGAAAAAAACAAAACCATCTCAAAGGTTCAGAAAGTGATTCTGGAGAAAATCTCAACATCCAAATAAGAGAAACGAGAGACAAAAAGAAAGTGGTAATGAGGGCTTCCTAATCCTAGGAAGAGGAAAGGGAAGCAGACAGTGTTGGGCTGGGTTTTCATTTACACTGGCACTCAACTTCTCAGCTCACACAGAAGCTTCTCTGGCACTGATTAAGTCTCCTGGTTGACACTTTATATAGACGATGGTGTCACAGTCTCCTGGTACCCCGTGACAGGTGCTTTAGATCATTCCCTCTGTCTAGAAAGATCTGACTTGGGATTTGCCTTGAAGATATTCAGGGAGAGACACACAAGTGGCATGCTTTTCCAAATTCAAATGAAAAAGGAAAAAAAAGGGATGCTGTAAATTTGTTCTAAAAGCAGAAGCCCTGCAAGTGTTTCTAAGTCCCTTTTTCCCTTCTTTTAAGCATTCCTTGGCTCTCTGAGGGGCCAAAGGGATTCTGTGATAGACCAGGAGGTAGGAGATGCCATCTATGAGCACAAGAAGCTCTGCAGGAGTCAGGAACTACTGTGCTGCTCCCAGGGGAACTGATGGGGAAGCCACTGGTCCCTCACTGGGAGCACAGCAGCTGGAAACAGAGACTGGGCTGAGAATGAGTTTGTGATAAGAAACCCATTTCTTAGTGCAACACCTTTTCCCATGTCTGTCTATGCACCTCTGACACTGCCAGGAATTCTATTATTAACTTCCACAGTGTCAAGATTGGACCCACTTGCAAGACCACTGAGTCCTTAATCAGCCTCCCTCTCTCTGTGTTGATCTGCTCTGTCTGAGCACTAAACCAGAGCTCACTGCTAATGTTTTCCATCAGAAAGGCCTCCCCATCAGCAAAACCCACTGATGGGAAAGTTAATTTGGGCAATCACAAGTTCAACCAAACCCTTTCCATTTGCAAGCTGCTCCTTTTGCAAGAAAGTATTGTTACACATTTGGAAGGGGTTTTTTTTCCCCCTCTTATGGAGATGAAACATCTTTCTGCTCTTTTATTGTGTAAAATAAGACAGGGAACCTTGGTATTTTAAAGGTTTCTATTCACATTCTTAAGAATCTTTTTTGAGCAAAAGATCAATCGCTTTCAATCAAAACTCAAGAAGAGCATTCACTGAAATACCTTCCTACTGTCCCTCGCTTCCAAGGACAAAAGCATGGCATTCGCTTCCCAGGGTGTGTGACCTCAGGCGACTGTCCTGAGTCATTCGCAGCTCTTCAGCCAACCCCAGGACACGAAGCACACACGGCTCAGCCCATTTCACCTTCCACCAAAGCCGGTGCTCAGAGCTGCTTAGGCACCTCGAGAGTGGCAGGTGAGGGGGTGTCCTCTCCACACAGCAGCAGTTCAGACTCCCAATGGGACATTTTTTCCGTCCACTCCCCTCTCCACCCAAACACGACTGAAGGAACAGTCTATGGGGCTTTTTTTTTGGCAAACCAAGCATTTGCCTTCGATAAATGGCATTGCCAGAGCTACCCCTGTGCCAGTATTAACCCTCTGTCCAGGAATTTTATTTGTACTTCCCTGATTCCCCACAGTCTCTGGAGACCCAGCAAGGCAGCCCGGTCAGCTGTCAGGTAGGGAGCTGTGCCACACAGGTACAGCCGTGTGAGCAGAGGGCAGGAGAGGTCCCAGGGGCTGCCTGCAGATGGTCCTGTGCAGCCAGTGAGGTTCCTTTCACATCCCTGTTAACTGCTGCCCTCCATCAGGTGCTTTTACAGCCTGTGCAAAGGTCCCTCAGGCTCATCCCAGACTGAGTAATCCTTAGTGATCCCTGGGGCTCACCCCAATCCGAGCCCTCCTTCAACCACAGCAGTGGGACAGGTACATATGGGGGTCCCACAACATCAAACCTTCCTGACTGGCCCTGTCTTCCAATCCAAGGGAGACTCCAGCTCCCTTGGGAGGCACACAGAGCCACTGCTTCCAGAAACTGTACTCTCTGGGGAAGACTTTGCCAAATCATCTCTGCATTGGGAAGTGCAACCACAAACAGAGGCATAAATCCAGAGCCTTTGTGACAAAAAGTGAGCAAGGGGACTGAGAACACTAAGGTGGCTCTTGGCCTCCCCTCCTGGCCCAGAGCACCTCACTGCCCTCAGACTGCTCTGTTTTAGGTGACTCCAAAGGGTGGAAAATGCTGGATAAAGCCACCTTGCTCCTGTTCCTGCATTTGGTTGCATGCTCCATCTCCTCTCCTCTCTACCCAGCTCTCAGGTAAGTACTGAGTGCTTTATCCACACTGTCACTCTCTGCTTCGTCTCTGACCTTGTGAAAAATAAGCACGTGCCAAATTAAGGTTGCCAGCACTTCTGAAAGCCAGAGGAACTCTAGATGTGTTGCTAAGCCTATTTCTTTGCCCTGTCTCAATTTTTTGGGTACACTGCTAGCCTAGGGGTGGTTTCCAAAGTGGCAAGCACCTGACAGAATATTTCTGCCTGAACAGTTGGTTTTAAAATTGAATGCTGGGTTCTATAAAGGGAAATCTGGCAATCTCAGAGCAGGCAGCACCACCAGCTCCATCACTGATTAAAATTTGTGGCTGCAGGGCACCTGCACTCAAGTCAGAACTGCAGCTACTCTAGTACATGAACAGCTGCCTATTAATATTTCAAGTATTTAATTATCAACTCTTAGAAATTGTAATATTTCTTTCTACCACTACAAATTGATGGAAGCACAAAATGGAGCATTGGCTTCTCTAATGTGGTTTTGCAACATGCCATAGAAAATGCTTTGGCCTTCTGCCAAGGCCATGGCACAATGATACCAGAATCTCTGGAATTTTGCTCAAGGATGCTGGGAGCTCAGCAAAGGGGAAGTGCGTTAGAAGCAGCTCTATCAGTCATCTTTTCACTGCTGAAAGAGCTTCAGGGCAGTTTCTAGCTGGAGAGAGAGTGACAGGGATACTTGCATTAGTGACAAGATGGGATGGCAAAAGGAGAAGGAAAAAACACGAGAATAGGGAGTAATGGTCAAGAAGACTGAGACAAAGCTTGCAACTGGGCACATCTCACAGCATGCCTGGGGTTTGTCTTTCAGGTACAGTCCAGGGCCAGTTGCTGGCAAGTCCATGAACTTCCAGCTACAGCACAGCAGCCCATTGCAGGGCCAGAACTCCTCAGCAGAGGAACAGGAGGAAGAGGGTTTGTTAACAGAGCCCACTGAGAAAAGGTTTGTATCTCACCTTTCAGCCCTGCTGCTGCAAGTGCACTTGTCACAATCTTCTCCCAGCCCAGGAGCAGACAAACACGTCTTAGGTTGTGTCAGGGGAGGTTTAGGCTGGATATTAGGAAAAACTTTCACAGAGAGAGTGATTTCCCATTGGAATGGGCTGCCCAGGGCGGTGGGGGGGTCACCGTCCCTGGATGTGTTTAAGGAAAGGTTGGATGGTGCACTCAGTGACATGGTTTAGATGATGGGATGGTATTGGGTAGGTTGATAAGTCAGGTAATAGGTTGGACTTGATGATCTCTATGGTCTTTTCCAACCTTGTTAATTCTGTGTAATTCTGTGTGTCAGTTAGTCCAAAGGCACCACAAAGTCCAGGCTCTGGTGGAAGGACCCAGCTGAGGTCAGCAACCAGAACAGAAGGCTGGGACTGTGCTGGCTCTCACCATCACCCATATCCAGAACCATGTCCTGCTGCTCCCCACCAACCGGGACATAAGCTCAGGGTTCTTGCAGAAAACAGAATTTTCCACTGAGCTCTGTGAGTCCATCTGCATTGTTCCTAGGGTCTCTCCTTTCCACCTCTGCCTGGATAGGGAGGATGGTTATTTCTGTTTGAAGGACAGAGGACTTGAACTTACTTGGCACCAGTCAAGGGGCTTGTGCTTCCCTTACCTGTGGATTTTCCAGAATCTGGCTCTAACCACAGGCTAGAGACCTGCTGGTTGTTCCTGTCACCCTGTCCTACCTACACAGCCCTCCCAGGAGATGACGGTGCTGCTGCAGAGCACAGGAACGTCCCACCCCAGCTCTGCATTCTCCCAGCCTGCCATTCTCCTTTCCACTAGTTCTGTGACCTCACCTTTGGTTTGCAGGCACTTCTTGTTTTGGGGGGGACTCTGATTAACAGACATTCTACATTGCCTGTTGCCTCCGTGTCAGGACTGAGCTTTCTCAAAGCCTTTTACCCTCCAGCTAACACAGTCCAGTACTAAAAGGTGTTTGCTGTGGTTGCCTGTCCCTGAGATCATCACTGCTCCACCTGGTGTATTATGTCTCACTGTAGGCTCACTGATAGCTCAGAGAGCATGTTGTGCTTGTCTTTCACCCCCAGGATGCAGCGCCATGCTGATGCCATATTCACCGACAACTACCGGAAATTCCTGGGGCAGATTTCTGCCCGAAAATTTCTACAGACCATCATTGGCAAGAGGCTCGGGTAAGCCCCAGCACCCTGCTGTCCCAGGGCTATGCTTTGCTTGTTACACTGGGCAGTTCTTTTCATGCATGTAGCAGGAATAGCTGCCTTCCACTGCAACAGAAGCAATTTCTCCTGCTGTTCCACATCCTGAAGGGCATCCTGCATCCCTACATCTTGGATCCCTCTAATCACAGCTATCATTAAGCAGCCTAATTAATCCTTTCCTCCAAGGCTGTAAGCATCAGATCAGCTGAGAGTTCTACCATAATATCAACAAACAATAATATTTGCAAGTAATGGTTGCAATGATCATTCACTGGTAGGAAACAGTTATCCCTGGCCTGGTTTGAACACAGAAAGCAGCCTCTCCACTACCTTTGGCTAGATAGATCACTGACTGCCACTAAATAAGATCAACTGGCCAGATGTGAGTCAGCTCCAATCTATCTTCTAACACAGGAACAAATACCAATTCGTCACTGAAATTAAGCAGAATGGCCCTAGGCTTGGACCCAGCAGGTTCCCTTGCTTTGCTGCTCAGCCTGAGCCAAACTTTGAACATCCCTGAAAGAAAGATGTTTCTCATCTTCACCTAACAGAAGCAGCAGGAGCAGCCCAGAAGGGGTGCAGGAATTCCTGACAAGGCGCCAGTCTGACAGCATCCTGATGGACAGCCGCTACCACCAACAGATGGTCCTGAGGGACTTCCTGGGAGCCATCCTGCAGAACCAAAGGTAGGTGGGAATGAGTTCATTATCTGCTCAGCACAGTAATATGACAAGGTCCTTGTTGCTGCCTGGCTTCCAGACGTGAAGCTACTGGATTAGATATCATTTCAGGTACAGTCAGAGAAAGAATAAAGCTCTTACATGACCACAAGCCGGGTGCAGATAAGAACAGTCTGTCCTGAGCCAGCCCACACTACACACAGTAGCACATCACTGTGCTGTTTTCTCAACCTCATGATTCAGTAAAATAGCAGTGGAAAAAATAATTTCTCTCTTGATCCCTTATTACACCATCCCCATCCTCTTCCTTGACAGGCCTGAGGACATCAACAGCAGTCGGCTACAAGGCCTTCCCAGCCCTCTGGCTAAGCTCATGTAAATACTTCTCCATCTCCCCATGCTCTGGTAAGTACCATTCCCTGCTAAATCCTGTACATAACACACTGCTGCTGCACTGCTCAAGGTTTGAAGGCTCTCCTTCAGCACCACCAGCTCCCACTGCTGTCCCTGAAAAAAGATGCTTGCTGCAGTTTAAGGGGAAAAAACTTCCAATCGATTTTGTCAAGTACCTAAAGCCCTGTTAGTTTCAACAGACAGGCCAAAAGTGCTGTCAAGCTGCATGTGGATGTCTGGGAGGAGGTTTGCAGCAACTCAAAGCAGCCTTGTAAAGCTGTCTGAGATGAGATGCCTAAGTGTCTAAGACAAAAGTCTGCCTCCAGGAGCAGAAACTGCCTCCAGATCCCTGGACACTTCAGGTTTTCCCTGCACTGAATAGGAGAGGAAACTTTACTGTTTTTTGTACCTCTCAATCCTGAAAACCATCACCTGGAACTTGACTTACACTCTAAATCTCAGCCCTGGGGGACTGAGAGGCAGCAAACAGTCCCTCCTTGAGAATACTTTCACTTGCACAAACATCATTTGTCCTGTGTCCTGTCCTCATCTTACTGCCCCATCTCACAGAAATAAGGCCTCTGCCTGCACAATATAAAAGGGTTTGGAGACCTGTGTGCACACTGAACACAGGGAGGGGCTGAGGAGGGGGTGAAGATAACTTTACCATAAATCATGCCTATGGATTCAGCTGGGAGAACATGGCATCCCAGCATCCCTCTTGCCATGCTTGACTTGCTTACCTTTCCAAAAATAAGGTCAGTCAGGAAAAGCCTCCAAAAGATGAACACACTTCTGTGGGTACTCACAGTTTTCTGATAATTCTCTTTTCCTCCTGCTTCTGTCTAGAATAATTCAGAACTCATGGACATGACTGTATAGTGATCCCTTCACAGCAGTGAAGACATTCCCAGATGTGAGCAGCTGGAAACTGATGCATACACTTCTCAAATCTGACCAAAGGAATGCAGTGCTGATGCATTACTTCATTTACTTCAGTCTTTACAATTTAACTCCCCTCTCTAAATACTGCTCTGTACTCAATCAGAAAAAAACCCCACCTCCATGGTTTAACCTCAAGCTGCTTTACACACAGAGACTAAAACAACCAATACACTTGTAAACCTGGGGATATTCTGTCTATTAATTAAGATTTTCAGTATACAAAGCACAGCAAAATTTCTGCCATGTCATCATTGTGTTTGAGGGCCTGATTAATAAACATGAGGCCACCAAAAGGCACCTTTAGGCAGCTTAGTAAATTGATTACAACATCCTCTGAACAGATGCTGATGGCACAACCACACACAGAGCTCGGATGAGGGTAAGGTGAGACATGAATCCACACATCTCCCATCCATTAGGAACCCTGCCACAGGCAGCTGCTGCTCCATTCCCTGACACAGAGCCCTGGCAGCAAAACTGAACTCTAAAAACCTCAGCTATGGTTAATGCTCACCCTTGAGTTGTTCAATCTGAAGTTCAAACTGCAAGACTTAAAGGAGATTCTTGTGCATCAGATTGGGCTGTCACTATGTTTTAACTCAGTACCCTGTTGAGTGCCATCCCATGGCTCTGCACTCTGCCATGGCTAGAGTTAGTTGTAAATGTTATCAAAGGAGTAAGTTATTAACCCAGTGATCTCATACAGCCACTTCCTCCCTGTCACCCCAATTCTCCTATTGTTTGTGTAATAATTTTGTCTTCAGAAGTGTAAATAATGCCAGGATGGGGTCTGCTTTCCCATCACTAGCAGGAAATAAAAGTTGTTCTAAATAAACCTGTCCAACAGCAGGTCAAGATGGCTCTTTTGTTGAGAAGTTAGTTTCTTGATTCTGAGCTCAGAATAGAAGATGTTTCTCAAAGACAGTGGTCAAGTGCAGTGAGGATGACTCAGAGCTGGGCTAACAAAGGCACCAGCTCCAGTACCACCAACGCCAGGTTGGAAATACAGTGACATGCAATAGTGTATTAAGGCCTCTGAAATCATCCCTCCTTGCACCCAAATTCCTTGTTAGTCTGTAGTAGATACAATTTAACTTTTCCTCAGTTGATTATGTTTTACCACAGTAGGCTCCAGTGTGCATGGAGATTAATTCATACATGCATCAAATCCCTACCCATTACATCCTTCCTGCTCAGATTTTACAATTCCAGCAGTAGAAAGTATTACAAACCACTCAGCGGGATGGGAAGCACTGAGGGGATGTTGAGGGAGATCAGTGAAGCTGTAACAGCAGCAAGAGCACTAACGGGCAACTGTTACCCTTTCATGGGCAGGCAGCTGTTGGAGATGTGAAACATCCTTCTGCTTCACAGTACAGAGACACCCAAAAGAAGAATCACCTGAATAGTCTGGTTCAAAATGTGTTTGTAAACCTGTTCTATAAAAACCAACACACTTGAAGCCATTAGCACTTACTTGCTCCAAGAAAAGGAACTATAAAATTGAAGCAGCTTCCTGAAGTAGTAAGTAGATATGGCAGCAAAAATTATTTTCATTCTGTTAAGAGACATAAAAGCTATTTGCAAACACTGGATTGGATATTCCCAATAAAATCAAAAGACCTGTCAAAAACATTTTGGAAAGTGTGTGATTAAGTCTGTGTGATTAAAGAGCTGGGTGAGTGCAGCTGTTTCGAATAAAAGGAAACAAATGCTCAAACTCCGGGAGATCAAATATAAAACCAACTAAAGCAAAACAGAAAATATGTGAGGAATAAAAGGGCAAAATAATAAAAACTGTCTTTCCTACTGCATACCCAAGGAAGTAGAAAACCAACAGCCACACACAGAGCTTAGAGAAGATACATCACAATCCATCATTTTCTTTTTTGTATCTGAGCTCTCCTTGGATAATGCACCAGAGCTCTACAGGCACTGGGAAAGTTCTGTCTTAGCATGAAGCATCATCAGAATTAGTTATACAACAAAGCTGCTAAGTGAGCAGAAACAAAATATGAGGTTAAAGAAACTCACCATGGTGAAAAGCAATTCCAGGGTAAATTACTATGAATAGTAGCTTAGCTATTTCTCACCTAAAACTCCTTTAGTCCCAGAGGACTTGAATGCAGCCTGAGATCCAGTGTTTGAAGGAGTGCAGAGGAGGTCAAAGAATTCATTAAACCACTGTGGGTTCAGTGTAATGTTCACACTGAACAAACAGGTAGAAACCGGAACAAAGAGCAGGAACAGTGAGCTAAGTGTGAGTAACTATGGTGGGGGAGAGACAAAGTGGATTTTTTAAAGTGGAGTCATGTCTCACACATGTGAAGTGCTTTGGAGAATTCAGCTCCACACCCTTTATCCACATTCTTGCTTGCTGATATAATTCTTCCTGGAAATTTGATAACGTTTCTTTGCCAAAAGGCCTTTAAAGAAACTACTCTGACACAGGATGAACAGGAGCAAACATATGGATGCAGGGGAGGGAGTAACTGTTATGTTTCCCATGTGGAAGTTGATCATCATCAGGAGGAGATTTTGGCCTCTAGTTATTACTATCAGTGAGTCCTTCAATAAAGCCCAAAGCTGCTGTCTCAACACACTGGGTGGTCCTGAAGGTAGTATAACTTATTTGGAATTTATAGTTTGAGTAACTCAAACATGGTCCCATGGCAAAGAGCAGCTTTTGGTTTCACAGAAGACCAAAGGCAACAACCTCCATCAAACTTGGAGTGAAACGGTTGTTTCCAGAGGCTGGAAAGAAAGTGACCCCCCTCAGGGGACCCCCAAACCTGCCGGGTCAGACACAGCCAGGCACACAGGCAACACAGATGGCTCTGTCCAAGGGCTCCTCTTGCCTCACCCTGAGGGCCCAAAGCAGCTCAGCACAGCCTGGAGTAGGAGAGAACAGCCATTAGTGGAGACACGCAGCCAACAGCCTCACAGAGGGGACAGGCAGGAGTGGGAAGTCTCCCCCAATAAACACGTCCCTCTGGGACAGGACATGAAAGAACAGGAAGCATCACACACAGCAGTGATTCACACACAAAATTACCCACCAGAAAAAGCTCTTTTCATTCCCATGTGAGGCCAGCTTCCAATCAGGGCCTCAGACACAGCCAAAACACAATATTCAGACCATTCTTTCCTCTTTATTCACAAATCTTTAGGATGAGGAAAAGGCATCTGGGGAAAGGCAGAACTGTATTTTTGTCTTCCTCTTTCTCAAAAGGAAATTCAAATGTCCTGGGAAAGGAATTGGGAAGGATCCAGGGAAGAAAGGATTTTCCAGATTCATATGAAAAGCACTCCAGCAACATGAACACAATGACGAAAATTGTTTAAAAAAGTTTAACCGGCACCCTTTTGACTTAATATATATATATAAAAAAAAATCATCTTCTGCCTTCCTTCTTTTGGTCTTTCAATTATTTATTAACTTCTGTTCTGAAGGCATTTCCTTTGTTTTTCCACTTTTCTTCCATTCTTCAGGTACTATTGTGTCCTAGAAAGAAAAATCCCAAAAATTAACTCTTCCAGGTAACAAAGCACTTCCTTACACAGTAAAAGTGTTCCAGATCCCTCATTTTCTCTCAAAGGAAACTTGCCAGACAAGCTTCACAAAATCAGCTTATTGGAGTGATAAAATCAATACTGAAATGGCATGGGGGATGGAATTCAAGGAAGATGGAAATGGTGAGACAAAATGAAGGTTAATTTCTGGTGCAAAAGAGATAAACAAGCCTTTTAAATTACAGAACTGAATAAAAACCCCCAGGCTGAATGCAAAGCCTGCAGGTACCTTAACTTCTATTCTGCTCTTAGTAGGGCCAATCCATCTGCTGGAATTCTTGGTCCATGTAAACACCAAGATCTTAATGTCTCCGAGAAGGTGAAGTAGTCTAATGTTAGCACAGCAGACTCATCTTTCTGGGGTTCTTTGCCTTCCTAGATGTCAGAGACAGGCACAGCTATGGCTGCTTGAGAGCCCACCCCAAGAGCTGGTAACAGTACACTCTGAACTGACATACCTGGGCTATCAGAAAACCCAGCAATGAGGAAAAATGCTTGTGACTGCACATGGCAGCAAAACCCAACTGAAGTTTGTAGACAGCAAGTTATTTGCAAGAACTTAGGGCCACAAAGGTATTCTAGAGGGCTGGAGCACCTCTGCTCTGAAGAAAGGCTGAGAGATTGGGGTTGCTCAGCCTGAAGAGGAGAAGGCCCCAGGGAGGCTTCGCTCTGTTTGTGCAGGACTTGAAGGGGGCTTATATAAAGGAGGGAGAAGGATGTTCTATAGGGCAGATAGTTACAGGATAAGGGGCAATGGCTTTAAACTGAAAGGAATGTTTAGATTAGATCTTTACTCAGAGGTTGGCAAGGCACTGGTACAGATTGTCCAAGGAAGTTGGATGCTGCATCTCTGGAGTTGTTCAAGGCCAGATTGGACAGGGCTTGGAGCAACCTGGTCTAGTGGAAGGTGTCCCTGACCTTGGCAGGGGGGGTGGAATGAGATGGGCTTTAAGGTCCCTTCCAACCCAAGCCATTTTGTGATTCTATGATCTTCCAGGATTACTCACAGCCCATGGGGAATGAAGGAGTTAAAACACCAGGCTGAGACACAGAAAACATACAAGCTGGGAAGAATACTCTGGAGAGGCACTTGGTAACAGGCCACTAAAAAGCTGAAAACCACTGGCCAAAAGTCCTGTTAAAAAGAAGCCTCCAGGGACCTAAATAGCACCAGCAAACATGGTCAGGATGCAAACTCAGTACTTGTCTAGGACAAGTGAGAGCCATCCCCAGTTCCTCTCCAGTAACTTGTCGTAGCTTGTTCTGTGCTCAAACACCTCAAAATGCTCCAGAGAGAGGAGACAGTAACAGGGTGCTTTCCTGAGGGACATAACGCCAAATTCTCCCCAGGCAATTTCCATGAAACCATCCTCCACACTCCCTGATCTGCAGACAGGAGCTCTCACCACCATTTCTGCGGCACAGCCTCCCATGCTGGTTTTGTTTTGCACCACAAAACCTGAGCTCCATTCAACACAATGTGTGTGCCTGACTATGGATGTGAGGGAAAGCAGATGCTCAGGAGATGCACCAGTGCAGCACATCGTGCAGTGATTTGTCTCATCACAGGACCTGTCCCAGATGCTTTCCTCTCCCCCTTCCCCACAACAAACCACTGCACTGAATGAGGAATGAAGCCCCCATGCACACACACTCAGAACTGGGCAGCATGCAGAATGCCAGCATTCCTGCCTCCTACACCACTGTGCATAGAGCAAACCTTACCTCTTGGAATGGAGGTAGGAATTGGAAAGGAAATGAAGGGCTTTGTGCTGGTAAATGATAATGGAGACCTATCACACAACTGTATGGAATGGAGGAGGCTGGAGCTGCTACTGCCTGAGCCATCAAGGCCAGTTCAGTCTAATGGGAAGATAAACCCATGATGGGGTCATGTTCTCAGCTGAACGAGGTGGTGCTGACCTGGCTCTGCTGCACAGAGCTCTGACCACCCCAAAGGCAGATGTAATTCATCAGGCAGAGTGCCTGACAGCTGAACAACCAGAATACAGTGGGTAGGGATATGGAGTACCAGCAGCAGGATAGGAACAGCCCCAGTATCAGCCATTTCCATCACATTCTCCTCCAGCCAACATTACTAATAATAGATTTTATGGGAACAATAATACTGTTTGAACTAGGTTTATTTCATCACTTCAGAGCTGCCTGGTGCCCAGGACAGTATATTTACACGTGCAGATTTCAAACAATTAAGGAAATCAAACAAATGCAATTTAGTCTCTGAGAACATGTACTGCTAATACACCAACACAGCTGCAGCCAAGGACTTAGAGCCCAGTAAGTGGTGCTGGGAGGAAGCAGTGTCAGCTCACGTATCTTTCTGTATAAGGAGTGAGTGATGAGGTGAAATGAAAGCAGCAGCATGCCCAGGAAAGGCAAAATCCAAAAAGGCCCTTACTTCCTGAAGAGCTGGTCACTAGCAAACCCCCTTTTACCGCAGCGTTCTATACTTTGCCAACCTACTGCTCTGCTCTGCAGCGATCCTGCCAAAAGGAGAGAGGGAGAAAGGTTCAGAGAAGACAGGAAGGAGGAAAGCAGCCCTGCTCCAGGAATCAGAGCCAGTGACAGAAATGCAAAAAGCAAAACCAGGCCTTCTGGTAACTTCTGTAACAAGATGGTTTATACAGTCCCCTTCCCACGCCCACCAGCAGCCGCCACAGCTTTGGCTCAAAGTGCAGTCCCAGTTAATTGTCACTGCACCCCAGCATCTGAGACAGGCAGGCAGCGCCTTAACAAGGAGATGTCTTTTTGAACTTTAAAGTCATCTACAAAGGCTTTAACTTTAGCCTCAGGTAGAAGTTTTACTTTCAAATTTGCCATTGTAGTTGCAGCTTCGTGTCGTTTACAGTGAAAAAGTACACGAACACCCCCTGCAGTGGTTTGAAGCAGGAACCAACCACCTGCATTTATGTGCTAACAGAAGCCCTGGTTGAGCACAGACACTTAGAAATTAGTTTCATTGTATTATTTTCCCCCAAATCCGTATCCTAGGCAATCTGCACTTAAATAATGATTATATCCTTACTTTTTAAAGGAAAAAAGGAAACATTATTAAATAACAAAACACAGCCCCATCAGCAACAAAGTCCAAGCAGGAGCTGTTATGCTAACAAGATAAACTGCCACAGTGTCTCCACTGGATATCCAAGGGAGCAAAGCTGAGAAAGCTGGGAAGACTATGGAAATGGTTAATTAATCATCCTCCCTGCTAAAGCCATGCAAGTTGACATATTTTAAAGACAACAAATCAATGCAACCCCTTAAAAATGATGTCCTGGTTTTAACAGAGTGCAATCAAAAAAATGAGAACCAAGGGGTATCTATGCGGGTAGGTATGCAGGGGTAAGATCCCCAAAGAGGGGAAAGTAAGGAAAGGAGAGGTCTGATGCCAAAGATCACCTTCAAAGCCAAATGCTACAGTTGTACAAAAGGGCTAAGGCTTAAGTCTCACATGGAACTGTGTGTGGCAGAAGTGAATGAGAGGCAATGGTGTGACCTCTGATCTGTAAGCCTGGGCCAGCAAACTGCTGGCTGCCCAAGCCATGGCAGAGTCACGAGGCACTGCATGGCAGAAGACACAAGTGTGCAGAATCAGTTCAGTGCCAGCACAGAAATGAAGACTGTATCCCCAATATCTAGCAGAACTCTCCCTGGGTTTGCTTATGTGTTTTGCCTGTTGTCTGTTGCTGCACATGTCTGATAACCACCTGCTTCCCTTTTCCCTATAATCCCCCTTTAGGCAGAAGAACACAGTAGTAAGATAGCCCTGCCTTACCTTCCTCCTCTTATCTGTGCTTTTATCACAAGCACAGCTCCCACAGAGTTGGGCCTCTCCATTCATAATGACTTTCATAATCTAACACTATTCTAAGAACTTGATCTATCATGCAGTAAAACAAATTTGTCAGTGAATGTGTCTTGCCAAACATGGGTTTCTCCATGTGCTGATTCCTTCAGCTCATGCCATGTGTCCCATCCTCTGTTCAGGAGCCGTACCTCGGGGACAGCCCCTCGCAGCCCTGCTCAGTTCAAGATCCAAGAACCCAAAACAATGTTTGTTACAGTACCAGTCACTGACTGAGGTGAAAGCAGCTCCCTCCTTACCTCTTTACAGCTTTCTGAGCCAGCATCCTGTTGCCTGCCAGGAATGTGATGCCACCCAAAATGGCCAAGTACTTCAGAGTCTGGAACATGTTGAGCTGAGTCCAGTAGACATACATGAGTCCCAACATTGCTGGGGAAAAATAAAAGACAGAGCCCGTGGCTGAAACTGTATTTCAAAGACCAACCATTTGTTATTCTCAGAACAACTGCACTGCTAGTCCTGAGTATTTGGCTTCTATCTTATCTCTGAAGCTCTGAATGGCAGATTTAAAGACCACATTATTGCCAGGGAATGAAGGTGTCTGGGCCTTCATACTGGAAAAAAATGTGATGGACAGCTTGCAAACAAGCCTCCTGTGGCAGAATTAAGGACATATTATAGACATTAGGGGCTACTAAAAAGAGGAGGATACTCTGGATTTCAATAGGGGTATTAACCTTCACACATCTGTAAGGGCTTACAACTTCTTAAAGCTTCCAAGGAAACTGACTTGGACAGAGAAACAGGATGACATTTGGGAATCCAATGTTCTCCCAACCTGCTATGTTTTTGAAATTCTACCAAGACAGTAAATAACTGTGGGACCAAGGGCACAATAAAATTGATGAAAAAACTTGGTCTGGCCAAAGAACCAGAAGTGCTTTCATGGGAAGAACTTTAAAGAAAATACGTAGCCTTTCACTTTTAATAGAGTCCCACAGGTTTCAATCCCCACAGAACCTCCCTGCTTTCAGAGGATAAACATGCAATAAAGAAAGTGTGACCTCTGGAAATAAGAAGTTCTATTAAGTACAGATAAACGGTGTGAGAGAGGGGCCTGGATAATGATGGCTGTTATAAGCTGATGGCCAAAGCAGGTTTATCACCATATTAACAATCATGAAAAGCAGGAAGGCAGATGGAAACAAGAGAACAAATGTTATGCTGTTATGTCATTATAGTTAATAGACCACAAGCCCATTAACCACGGGCTCTCATCTGTAACTCCCAGGTGAGGGGGTCAAACCAAACGGAAAGCCTCTGACACTTACCAGCATGTCCCATGTGAAAAACAATGGTGCTGGGAGCAAAGCTGAAGTTGGAGATGTTGGCACCTATCTTGAACCACTAAAAGGAAAAAAAAAAAAAACCTGAGCTACAACAGCCATATAAACACAAGCTTTTATTTTAAACTTCAGTATCTTTCAAGCCTGTTTGCTTTAAGATCTTCAGTGAATCCAGTGTATTCTCTACAGAAGCACTTGTTTATTACTGCAAGAGAGAGAGTATTAATTTTGCTAAAGGCAGCACTGTTGAGCTCCTTTAGTGAAAATCTCTCCTGCTGCTTCTTGCCCTAATGCAGTTGCTCAAGTATCTTAAACTGATGAAAGAGTACTGCTCCAAATCTATACTGTCAAAAAAAAAGCCATTGCTGTTTCTATCCACCTGAATTAATTTCAATTAAATAGACCAAAAAAAAAATAAAGGTGAGGCTCTTGTTTTGGTCTCAGCCAAAGAACAGCTACAGATACAGATGTTTGTCCATAACAACAATTTTAGTTTTTAAAGTACAAAAGACAAAGGTATGAAGTATGGGAAGCAGGAGAAGCAGCAATGAGATTTTTCATTGCAGTGTCACCAACGTGTATATTGTGAACTCCAGATACCCGTGGACACAACTGCCTGAATGCCAGCTTTCAGTGAGACTAGCTAATGGGAAATTACTCTTGGAATCAGTTTCATCTTCCAAATAAGGAATAATTTAACCTCCCTCAATGATATTTTGTATTGCATTAAGTTCAGAACACTGCCCTGATGATACAATGAGTAGAAGTGGATTGTTTCAACTACAGACACTCAGATATTATATCCATAAATGGGAATCAATCTGATAGGATTAAGTAAAACAGATTTTGTCATATGTGTGAGGCAGAACCACTGCTTTTTTTCCTGTGGAAATATAATGTTACTTATAACTTAATCTGCCCACTGTTATGCAACATCCCCAGCTGAAACACACTAAAGAAACTCATCCACCCACTTCCACTTGGCAGTAGTGTTTCTCTGCTTTGACTATAAACTTAAACAACCAAACCAGACCACAGCTCTGCACTGACATTTGATAGCTGTGACTCCAGCACTGCTGTGCCAGTCGTGATTAACCAGGAGTTTTAGTGAGAAGTTGAGCTGCCCAATGTCCAAAGTGACTCTGGACTGGATGGGAAAAGGTGCTGTTCTTCAGTTCACTCACCAGGATGAGCAGCAAAAGCAATGGGGAGAGAACCAGTGCTGTGAAAGTGTTCGAGACCACTGTGGGAGGCCTCTTCTCAGGTTCCCTGAAGAGGTGCTGCAAATAAACAAAACCAACTCATGAGTAGGAGTATTCCAACAGAGCAGCTCCTTGGCTCCCCAGAGCACCAGCTGCAGCCCTAGTGCTGTTCCCACATGTTCCTTTGGACAAGGACCATTCCTGTTAAGGCAAAGTCTGTCTCTTTAGTATCTATTCCAGTCTCTGCACATTTGATCTCTTGCACAGTTGACTCTTCCTTGCACTCACAGAAGCACTTGTTGTTTGACACCAGCACAGATGGCTGTGATGAAGCAGAGGCCTTTCTGTGGTGCTCAGTGAGTCACCTGGTCAAATTTTCATGTTTCAATCCTCTCAGTGACACCAGCTGCTCGCTCACAGGTAGGAGAGCTTATTTATTCATACTCCAGAAAACTGCAAAAAATTTCTTTCCATTAAGCAATAATTCTAGTCTTCCTTTAATTACTTTACTTACAAATGAACTATGATAGCAAGTAACTCTAGTAGGACTATCCCCCCATCTCCACACATCATTTTGACCATACCTGGATTTCAGGTTTGGGAACAAAGAGGTTCTTGGACTGGACTGTGGATGGTGCATCCTCTTCTGGGAATGTTATGACAATATCAGCCTGAAATTAAATTGTGCAGCTTCATGAAGTTTGATCTTAATGTATTAATAGAACCTATTCCATTAATGTGCCCTATTTCCTTATTTGCCAATCTACAACGGACATGATTCTTACAGTAACCCAAGAAAAAGCCACCAGATTTTTTAAAAAGCAACTTCTCCTAAACATATGGAGTAATGCAATTCACTTATCATTAAGATTTGAACTTAATTCCAGCACAGAAAGAACAGAAAGGTTAAACCTTGAGTGCTTGCTGTGAAATTACAATCAAACCCACAAACATTCTGAAGTTTTGCTCCACCACATGTTAAAGTTCATTTCTGTCTTGCTTTGATGTTTACTTAAAAACTCACAACGAACAGCAAATCTCAGGGCCCAAGAATTCTGGTTTACTACAAAGAACAAAATATTTGAGCTTTTTTTCTTCCAGGTCTGTGCCATACTCTCCTGNATCACCCTACTTCCAGCTACTTACCACATTCCAGAGGATTGGATTTTCTAGAGTGGCATCTCCAATGATCAAGTAAAGAGTGTAGACACCAGAGGCAGAATCAAATTCAGTCTTTCTTTCAGAGGTATCCAGTTCAAATTTGTACACGTTCTTACTATCTGGTTCTGCAACAAACACCACCTCCTGGCCAGTCTTCTGGTTGTGAAGTCGGACAAAAGTCTGAAAAGAAGATTGTAATGTTCAAGGACTTTTCCAACAAACAATCTATGTTAAAAAAAATCAGAAGTGTGCTTTTACAGTGCAGGCTACCTGCCCTCACTTTGAGTTAAATATGATACAGTATCAGAGTCAGAAGAGGTTTCATTTAACAGACACACAAAACAAATGAACTGAATCTTCCATCTACTGAGATCAGTGATCTTCACAGTCCATGTCAGAAACACAAGGCTTCTCAAAACCCATCAAATCTTTTCAATAGCAACTGTCACTTCAGATGCTTCATGGTGGAATATCTTGGCAATGACAAAAATTTGTCCTAACCTGGTGAGGGATGAGTTCAGCTCCACTGTTCACATCTATCAGCTGGAAGGATAAAGCAAAATTCTGATGGCTGTCAGCAGTGAATGTGACCTTGGCTTTGGCTGGGTAAGCTACCCTAGGAGCAAAAAACCAAATATAAGTCAGGTGAACCTTCAAGAGAAGTCCTGGCACTGAGAGAAACCAAGGGTCCAGTGTAGAGCCCTCACATACACTGAGTCATTTTTACCTGGTTGTTTTCGGAGCAATGCTTTGATCCTTATCCACAGTAGAAAGATCTACATTAGTAATCCCAACTTCTGTGGAAACTTTCACTTTCAGCTGCAACAAAACACACCAGAAGATTACTCAGAGCATTCTACATACATCACTTATGGTCAAGTTCACTGCAAATGCTTTAGCTCTTCTGATCCCTTCCCCTAAGATGGGCTTACACTAAGCCCAAGACAGAGCCCAACTTGAACAGAAGGATCTACAGCAATTTACCTTCTGGCAAAACCCCTGCAGCAGTCACTAACCACAAGCCATTCCCTTCCTCCCTGCACAAGCAGCCAGCTCTGCAGACACCAGCTTCTCAGGCATACTGGATTTAGCTGTCCTTTGGGGAACTGTTTTTAATAAAACGGTCCAACTACCCAGATCCAACTCATTTTGCTTTTGAACCAGCAGAAACCAGCTATTAAAGATTACATCACATGTGATACAGCTTAAAACTGCATATGCACAAGTACTTGTGTTCTCTGGGCAGCAATTGAAGACAAGAGGTCTCCGGACAGCAACCAGTTCTGCCTCTGTTGGCTCCTAAAGCCCAACAGGTTTCTGCTGATTTTATTACCAGCAAGCAAATGCCAAAGCATTCCTGCAGACCTGCACTTTGTTCAGCTCCTTTGGACTCACAGCATTTATCACTTAGTGCAGGGCAGCCAATAAAGCCGTGCCATTTATCACACTCCTTTGTGCTAAGTGCAGGATAAACCCCAAGCAGAGAAACGACTTCCTGCCCTCTCCCCAGCCCCAAACCACAGCCCATCCAGGCAGTGAGCCTCGGTGGGTTTGTCTGATTTCAATCCTTCTCTCAAACATAAGCAGTTACTGCAGTCTGTAGTTTTTAATTAGCACATTTGTTCTCACAGCTTACAAATGCTCCCCCAGAGAATTGAAGTTTCACTGCCAAGGTATTTTCCATCTTATACTACAATTTGTTATTACAGGTTTGCTCATGTGAACCAGCCCCACACCCTCAGCCTGAAAAATAATTCACAGGGAACCTGTGGGAAAAAAATGTAAAAACATGAACCAAACTGTTCAAGTCAGACTTCAAACACAACCATCTTGGCAGTTCCTTTACAACAAAAGGTGTAATTTGAGGGAGAGGTTACCCCTGAAAATGGATCTATTAACATGCAGATGGTTCAGGCTAACTTCAGCAAAGCCTTAGTTTGTGCCAAGATGGGAGCAAAGAAAGATGAACTAATGAAATATTAATTTTAAAAAAAAGTTATGTGAAGGCAACTCAGAGCTGCTGCACACAGCCCCTCCAACTGCACAGTACACAAACATCTCTCAAATATTTTAATGCCAGGAAATGTCGTCTCTGGCGGAGTAATAACCCACTGGTTTAGCTCATTACTGTCAAAACGATGGTGCATTAAGGACAATTAATGCTAATAACAGTAAGGAAAAAAAGCAGCTCCCCAGCAGTCCTCCCCCGTAACAATGTGTCTTATTAGCAGCGGTTCTCACAAAGCTGCCAGCACTAATACATTCCTGGCGGTGCCTCCGTGTGCCAGCACCAGCTTAAGCAGGACAATCCATCCCCTTCTGACACCCCTGAGTGCCATTACAGCCACAGTGACAGCAGCAATTTGATACTCAGAGTAAAGGTCAGCAATTGTACATAAGCGTCTTCCTCCACTCCAAGCTATGCTGGAAGACTTGAAAAGCTGATTGTTTCCCACAAAAATTAACCCTGGGAATAGACCTCACAGGGGAGGAGCGTTCTCAGCTGTTGACACTGGGGTGACTGTATGAACAGCCACTGAGGTCACATCCTGCTCACGGTAACAAACTCAAGGAGAGGAAAACTCTGAGCATTTCTATAAAGCTGTCCTTCAGAAAGATGTGGTCTAACAGCTTTTGCCACCAAAAAAGGGATATTTGTGCATAAAAAGAAGACTTCATTTGCATTTGCTTTGGTCACGGCTTCTCCATTACAGAATGTTCACTGTATCCACAGTTCAGACATGGCAAGAGACCCCCTGGACTCTTTTCTAGGGCTCCAGAGCTTAGGCAAATAAAAAACAACAAATGCTCAGCTTCCACACATCAGGCAACCACCACACAACTGACAGCCAAGCCCTGAGATCTGCAGGCTCAAATCTGGAATTCTCTGAAGAACTAAACACTCCTAGTAATCATTTTTGCACAGTGACTTTGGGCTGCCATATAAACACTTCCACTGTTACCCTTTGTTCATATGCTGTCAGATCAGGATCTAAGTGATGTCAAGTTTGAAATTCACACAAATCCCTTTTGATCATATATTAATCTGGTTACTGGTCATAATCCTGAGTCAAAACCCAATGCATTATAGAAAAAAACACATGATAAAAATCCCATACAACTTTCACATCTTTCAGAGGTACAAATAAAAGGCTGTTTCAGTGAAAAGGCACGGAATTAAAATGCCATCAAAGAGCACACCCACCTCCACTTTGTTAGCAATAAATCGCTTATCTCCATCTACACTGATAGAGAAATCATAATATCCACTTGCAGGTTTCACACTCATGAAGTTCAGCTCAAAGGCATCTCTATAACAAAAAAACCCATGGTGTTAAGAAGCCTCCAAATAAGCTACAATAAGCAGGCAAACAAACACAGCACAGACTAACACTACTAAGTTCAGCAGGAAGAGAATTCTTCAAAGCTGCCCCAAAGTCAGAAGAACATTGGAATTTCCCACTCCCAATCACAAGAAAAAGCAACAGAAATTCACCAACCAATGTGCTCAGTCACCCCTCAGCAACAAAACACATCAACAGCATTTTGAGTTTTCCATCACACAAATACTTCTCTGGTAGAAGAACATGTATGAAAAGTAAGTCCAACACTGTTTAAATAACACCTGTTTGCCTTGCAAACTGTAAAAAGAATTTAATTTTCTTACCCTGACAGAACAAATGGTTTCTGTTGAAGGACAGTGGCTTTGCTAGACACAGACTTGGCTTGGTCAAGCTTTACAGATGCTTGAGTCAGTGGCTGGGACATAACATTGGTCACTTGTAGCTGTAAGAGAAAAAGCAGCATTTCTGTGAAGCCTGTTGTCCCAGAAGGAATGCAGGAGCCCAGACAGCTCACCAGCCCTCTGCACTACACATCCAGAGGTCTCCCTGCCCACCACCCCACACTCCTTTGTTGTTTCTAACGTAATAGGGAAAGGTGCATAGTAATCAGCAAAGCTGACTTCTCAAGGAGTGTCTGGTAAGTCCTGGGTAAGCAGAGATTCCTAAAAACCACTTCATAAAACACTAAAGCCACAGACCTACTGGAACTTGAGTCCTGGAGCTAAAAATGAAAGACACCAACTTACACATTCAGTTAGGCCAGGGCTACAATAGTAAAGTCTGAGCCAAGACTTGGGGCTAAGGACTCACCCTGAGCACAGGCTGATGGTGAGACACAGCTGCAGGACCCTCGGGGACAACAATGACAGGCAGGTGGTAGCGGTTCTGGGATAAGGCACCTGCAGCACAGGCAACACTGAAGGCCTCTGAGAGTGACTCAAAGTTTTTCTTGCTAAAAATTGCATTCATCAGCTGGATAATTTGATCCTGAAAGAGGAAAAGCAAAGCAGTCATTAAGCACCAGCAGCTTACCACAACATTGCAAACTGGCTCAGTGCAATGTTATTAATAAAAACATCATTCATAAAGGCCATTTAGTTTTCCATTTGCTTTAAAAAGAACTCAAGTTATGAGGTAACCCAAAATTAGCTACCTTTGGAATATCACATGTGCATTCTTAATTCTTGGCTGGGAGGTTCCAACCACAATGGCTGTAACTGTGCTAAAAACTTGCAAAACCAGATTTGGGATCCACCTCCTCTAACAAAGTGTTTCAAAACAGAAGATGTCATCAGCTCAACTACCCAAACTGCATGTGGCTGCAGGAGCTGTACGACTGTCTTCACACAGAAGCTCAATGCCCTGGCTACCCGCCAGGCTGGGAAGGCCACAGAGCAGCGATGCAAAGCATCCCAATGGCTCTGGAAGGGCCATGCAAACTTATCCCCTTAGGCTCAGCAGTGTCCTCAGGCTAAGAGGATTAGCCTTAAGGCAGTACCACTAGGAGCACGGAGTCAGCTCTGGCTCTGGGATGTGCCAAAGCTAATTTGTCCTCCCCAAAGTAGGAGTGGGACTGCTTTCCCCCAGCTGGTCTTGCAGTCTGACTCAGTAGGGTTAGTGCACCTGTGCCACTCTCCACAGGCTACGCCTCATTATTCAGCTGCTTCCACCACTCCCTGCCAGTCTGGAAAACAAAGGGATTGTCTACCTGTACTTTGATCCAGGCAAAGGACTGTGGGCTAAATTCTGCTCACAATGAAAATAATCAAAGACAATCCCAAATAAAGCAAAAGGCACATAACTTAGCGACCTACAAAGATTGCTTTTAAATGAAACCCACTGCTTCTCAAATTTTCACCCTTTTGCTTGTACTGATGAGCACCAAACATCACAACTAGAGAAAGCACACAGACAAATGCTACAGAACTCCTGCACAGCTCAAATCCTGAAGTGTTTTTCATTTCTGTGAAGGGCATGGCATTGCTCCAGACCCTAATCAGCAACTGACACTCTCATTAAAACTGTGAGGGGAAAAGAAAGGGAGCAATTTTTTCAAGTCCTACATATTATTCTTTAAAGACAGTTTTGTGGCATTCTGAGGCACTCTTACCATTCACCAGAGATAAAGCTTTAAACCCCAACAATAGCACTTCCAACAACACAATTCTGAAACAACACCAAGAAATTTGCCATAATTGGTCTTTTTTTTAAGCATCACTTGGATGCTGACAGTTTGAATTGTGTGTAGCAGAATCACAACCTCAAAAATGACATCAAAATTACTTTGCATTACTCTGGCAGCAGCGTGGAAGAGAGCCAGGACTGAACTCAGATGTCTTACACTGGCTTCAGCCTCAACCCTGTCACTGTGGCTCATGCTTTAGGGAGCTGCCAGTCTCAATCCAAAGTTCATCTAACTCCATTAACTTGCTGTTAAAAAAACCTGCCAAGTGAATACTTGCAGTAATGATTTCTAGCTTAACCAAGTTCAAAAGAGATTTCCAACAGTCTTTCATTTTAGACAACATGTTTTTGCATCTGGATTCCTGCAGGCACATGGTAATGGTGTCTCTCTTTTGGCCACCCCAAACTTGGATGCCTGCATTTCCTCACAGATAAATAACACTTGTAAAACACATACAAGAAAGTGCTACACAAGTGCCAAATACCACAAGAAACTCTGAAAGTAAGTTTTTTTTCAACAACTTGTCTCAATAAACAACAAAAAACTAAGCCTTGCTTGCAATTTCCTTCTGTACACTTGAAAAAGAAAATAAACCCCAACAAATTCAGCCTGTGATCTTGGAGTTTCCTCTTGGATTCTGTTCCTTATCAGTCCTTAGAGATGTCCCTTCTCTCTCAGTGTCTTCATAATTTTTTCCAGCAGGAATTCTACCCAATTACACGGGGGTCTTGCACTGCACAACAGGGACTGGGGAGCTGGAAGGAAGGAAAAGGCAGGTACAGACCTCCTTCATTGCTGGCTCTGTACCCACGTGGTCTGACAGCTTATAGGCAGCAGCAACAAACAGGGCAGTGGTCTCAATTCCTTCTTCAAACTGCAGGTAAACTCCACCCAAGTCATCCAAACGAGCAACAAGATCCTGACAGAAAAAGTTATTGAAATTTAAATTGCATTCTAGCAGATCCACAGAAGTTAATTCTATTAGGCCTGTAATTGAGAATTATCTGTATGGGATCACTGATGCATTTTGTAATAGCCATTTATAAACAAGAAGAAACAGACACCTCCAGCCTTCAATGAATTTAATTATATTTAAATATCATCACTTTCTATGTTCCAGATCACTGTGAAACAGATAAAAGTTCAAAGCAATCTGCTTGAAAGAAAGAGGCAAGCCAAGCCAAGCCATGCAGGCATTTAGACAGGTTGTTTTTTCATTCTGTGTTTCACATTAATACATCTTTTAGTACTACAGAGGTCTAACAAATTTCTGAATAATTGGAGAGAGTACTGTGTGTTCCTACCTCGATCTCCTCAACAATGCTACTTAGATCTGCCTGCTGGGACAAGTAAGATGCTGTCTCCAAAGCCTGGATGGTTCTGAAAGAACAAACAAAATCAAACAAGTGTATGATTATTCCATCCTCAAAAGCAAAGCATCATTTAAATGAAAGCAACTTCATTTTCCATTCTGAATGAAGTGTAAAACAGCTGTTCCTGCCTTCAGATGACTCAAGACAATGAATCTAAAGTGACTTGGTGGGAATTTAGCATTCATTATAGAATGTCACTTCAGCTGCATCAGCACTCAATGAATTCAAAGGCAGAGAAGAAACCAAACTTTGATCCCTGCACAGCACAGATCCCAGACTTGATATTGAGGCTTCCGGGAATCCATTTTTTTAGTTAAAAAGCAAGTATTAAAGTTTCCCTTTCCCCCATAGCTTTTAAGTGATGCCCTATTCTCTTGTTTGAGAGCACAATGATGAAATTCTTTGGTGATAAATGCCAAGATTCCTTCTACTTACGGGCATGTATATTCCAGCTCACAGTACAGGTACCCCAACCTACAAATAACAGGGCTGAGGAAGAGCACCAAAACTACATTAACCACAAATGACACAGAGCCATGGCTGGGAATAAGCCAAGATTGGTTGTCAGTCTTTTAAAGAGAAGGCTTCTTTGGATACAACCTCTTTCTTGACCATTATTCTTGAACTAAACTGAATATATAAGTTCATTTGCAAAATCACATAGAAAACAACCCTAAAACATATTTTCCATTCCCCCAAAGGGACAATAATGATCTGGACAAATACATCAAATGGAAACACAGCACCCACTCTGCTAAATCTGTATTGAAGTGCAAAAATCTGTATTTTAAGTGTAAAAATACTCTTTACTTCAAAATCCAACTGCCCAGAGGACAAACAGCAGGGAATACTTTCTGCCCAAGGGACTTACGCCAGCACATTTTCTTCTTTGCTAAGACGAGCAGTAAGAGCACTAAGAGCCTCCTGGGATGCTAAAGGAAGGCCAAAGCCACTCAGGGCACCAACAGCATGGAAGATCTGGGTGATGGAGGAATCCTCACTGACAGCTGCAAGCAGCAGCTCCCTGGTCTCATTGGAAATGGTGACCTGGGGAAGAACACAGAGATTCACACTCAAAAAAACACATCCTGTCACTGCTGAGTAACCCTAACCCTTCCTGGAGCTACACAACTGACTGGTAAACTGCTTTAAGCATCTGGGGAAAATCCCTTTATCTTCATCACCTTTTAGGGTAAATCCCTACGTTTTACTGTGAGTTAGAGAGGATAACCCATGATTCAGATTTATCCTGACAACCTGCTGCTGCTTTTCATGTGGTGCTGATGACCCACCCCAGTTCAGCAGGGGTGGTCTACAGTATTCCAGCACAAACAGTCTGTCAAATATCCAAAGATTTTCTCATTGACACAGGTCCTGAGAATTCTACTAAAAAAAAAAAAAGTGGTGCCTTTTTTTTTAGCCACCAGTGTTTAATAAAAAAACACCCCCTCAGAATTACTCTGGACCAAATACTTGTGTTACATCTTTACATTTTGCCTTGTACAGAGTGTGCCCAAGCACTTCATAAGTTATTTACCTAAAGCACAACAGAGCACAATGCACTAAAAGGAAGAAAAAGTAGAAGTTATGAATAAAACAAACTCCCCAAAAATCTCAAGGTCAATATTTCCTTGGTAACTCCTGTGGCCAAGGCTTCACACTCACCTCACAGCCAGACAGGGCTCGGATGGACTGGGCAGCATAAAACAGGGATTCAACACTGCTGGAGTCCACGTGGGACTTGATGAACTTGCAGGCAGCCTGTGAAGGAACAGACAGTAACTTTAACCACTGAGAGCAGATTTAAATGAAACTCCAAGACAATTTCATGAACACTGCTGTGTGTTTTTATGCCCCCCAGATCCTACTCTGCCAAGTGCTGCACAGAACAAGGGTGGTTTCTGCTAAAAGACATAATTTTTCACATGAACTCAACTGCAACCACAATTCAAATCTAAGTTGAGTATAAAATCTATCAAAATAAAAAGTCCCACAGGTATATTCAGTGAAGAAAACCTTTCAGGATAGAGAACAGAAGAACAGAAATTCTGTGGGCGAGTTTCCTTCCCAGCTGTACATCACACAATCATTAATGGATGCAGAACAGAGAAAAGTGGGGTGTGAGCAGTGGAGCACCAAGGCAAGCAATGGGACTGCTCATCACTCTGTAGTGAATTTATTATTAACTGACAGCTGGAGAGAGGAATCACTAACATCCCATTTTAACCAGAGAACAGCCAAGAATTTAACTGTTCATACATAAATCACTGGGGTTTGAGTATGTGGAGCTGAGGCCTTTACAAACAGGAGAGGATTTCATGATCTAGGAATACTGATATTCCCAGACTTTCCTTGGCCAAGGAGGATGGGATGCACCCATGAGTGCTGTGGGAGCTGGCAGATGTTATTGCTGAGCCACTCCCCCAAATCCTTGGAAGCTCATGGAGAACAGCAGAGGTGCCTGAGGACTGGAGGAAAGGCACTGTCACTCCAGTCTTCAAAAAGGGCAAGGGGAAGGACTCAGGGAACCACAGACCAGTCAGTCTCACCTCCATCCTGGAAAGCTGATGAACAGCTCGTCTCCAAGCACATGGATCCAAAGTGGGTTATGAGGAGCGGCCCACATGGATTCACCAAAGGGAAATTACACTTGACCAGTGTGAGAGCCTTCCTGGAAATGAGCTGATGGAAAGCAACTCTGTGGAGAAGGACCTGGGAGCCCAGGTGGGCAACAAGCTTCCATGAGGCAGCAATGCCAAGAAAGCCAATGGTGCCCTGGGATGCACTGGGAAGAGCACTGCCAGCTGCTCAGGGAGGTGATCCTGCCCTGGGGAGGCACATCAGGACCAGAGGATCCCCAGAGGTCCCTTCCAACCCCAACCACCCTGTGACAATGTTCGAGTGCTACCCCCAGCTACTATTTTCACTACCTCCACCTTTTAAATAGTCTCACCTTGCAAAGAAGTGCACTGTCCACAAAAAAGCCTCATCACAGAGAATAAATATAATAGAATAAATAATTACTGTTTACCTGCAGAGGCCAAGGCTGTGCTACCATGAACTAATAAAAACAACCCCCAGTGTTGCCCATAGATGACCAGTCACCACAGCAAGGGCTGCAGAGATGAACCACAACACCCTCAAAAGCCTCACAGTTTGTAGTGCAAATATGCAAAATTCAAAAAGAAACTAAGGCCAGGAGGTTTAGAAGCCCTGGACCAGATGAATCTGTGAAGAAAGAGCAGATTTGTGTCCACAGCTCAGGTGCACAGGTAAACATGCCCATGTGAGCAGGTGTATCTGTGTGAGGAGGTTGCTACAAGGGCAGCCTGAAATATTCAAAACAGAAATGCTTCGGGACAGAGCACAC